>JAXGGA010003780.1:0-97296 GCA_038373865.1 Uloborus plumipes
GGGGGCTTTTTTGGCGATTGATTCATTTTTTTGAATTGCGTGCCGACAAAATATTGATTTTTATCTAATCGGGGCTTATAGACACGCTTCACTTGATATAGCTTTTATTCTCGAGATGAACCGTGCAAAGCCGGTCAACGCAGCTTTGTACCATGTGTAAAACACCATCCTTTCCTTATGCATCCTGTTCTCTTTGCAGTTTTCTACGCAGCTGACATCAACAAAGATCGTAAAATCACATTGGAGGAGTTCATTCGCATGTCAGCCATCATGCTTCGCGGAACAGAGGATGAAAAAATGCAATGTATGGAACTTTCTTGTGTGCATAATTTACCAGAAATCTCTGTTCAGTTTTATGTGTGTTCATTATGCAGATCAGTGTTAATGGAGTTTTATTTATTGTATTCTTCAGCCTTGGCAAAAGAACTGCCAATGGCGGATCTAGAAATTTTTCAATGGAGGGGCGATTGATTTTATTACGCATCCTTTACTACATATCTTGGTCTGGCAATGTTGACCTCTTATGTTTTAGACTTCAATTTGCAAAATGTATCCTGAATTGAGCCCAGAACCTTTCAACTACTAGCATCAAAGGTAGCCTAAAAATGCCTTTTTTGAACTTCAGTGTTGAAAATGTACCAGTGGTGAGTCCCTTAAGGAAACGGCGGTCGCCGTTCCCCTGTATCCACCCCTGAGAGCTGCCCCCTCCCCTCGAAGGAATTTACGAAAGAAATGTTTTGTTATCAGCAGGGCCGTATCCAGAGGAGGGCCCGGGCTCGTTGGGGCCCCTCTGGATATTAGTCTGGGGAATAAAGAAATAAAAAAACACACAAACAACAAACAGCGTGTGGTCATCAAAGTATTAGACTCATAACACACACAAAAATGTATGTGTGTTTGGGCAATGCGCGAACTGGGCCCCTCCCGAAATTTTATCCTGGATACGGTCTTGGTTATCGGTTATTGTTGAAGCCCATTAATATCCCTGAAAATAAGGGGTGCCATTGCCTTGATAGGGAAAACTTTTAAATTGAACTGTGACGGTTTTTTCATAGGAATATGGTGCCACCAGTCAGCTCTGAAGACACGAACTGGATGGGCAAGAACTTTTTTACAGTCTCCAATACTCGTGGTGTCGTGGTACATTGCTCATGTACTGACTCAGGAAGTTAGGGTCCATTGATTAGACGAGATCTTGTCCCGCATGTAGTCAGTGAAGCTGTATGGGATCGGGCATTGAACCCAATATACTCCAATTTCAGTGTTCTAACCACGAAGTTCCGTAAGGTCCTGAAATGGAATGTATTCACATCTTATTCCATAGTGTTCATGAGTCAGGAATGATGGAGGAAAAGGATACTTTTCTGGGATGGGCTAAGTTAAGAAAATTTTCGAATTTGTACTCCTTGTGGCGGCACGAGCGCAATGACCACTCACCTTTCGGTGAAATACTGAGTTTGGGATCTGACAACACTGCACACTTCGTGCATGTTGCTGATCTCCAACTTCAGTCAGTCGCACGTGTATGGCCGCGAGAGTTGCACGAGGCAACTCAAATGTAAATACCTGTACATAATAATAAATTGTTAATCATTATATTTGCTGCTCTAACTGGTTGTTAAGTCCGCTCAGTAACCTTTCTCGCTAAACTGGTGACCTCGGTCAGTGAAGAAGTCATCTTCTATTTTCCATGGCGGACTCCGAGAAGACGACGGACATGCCGTCCGCCTCAGCCTCGGAGATTTCAAGAATTTCCGTGAAAGTGCCTCCATTTTGGAAGGAAAACGCTACTATTTGGTTCACGCAACTTGAAAGTCAATTCATTAATGCGGGGATTACTGCGGACCGCACGAAGTACCATTGCGTAGTTGGAAACATCGAAACGGATACATTATCCCAGGTGAGCGACATTATTGTTTCTTCTCCTTCTGATGTCGCTTATGAAACTCTAAAGAAGAGACTAATTGAAGTTTTTTCCGATTCGGAAGAGCGGAAGCTGAAGAAGCTTTTACAAGATGTTGAGTTAGGAGATAAACGTCCTTCGTTTTTGCTTCGACAGATGCAAGATTTAGCGGGAGACCGCGTCAGCACCGGGTTACTAAAATCATTGTGGCTACAACGACTCCCAGCGCAAGTACAAGCCATTTTGGCTACTTCCGAGGATGAATTGAACAAATTGTCCATAATGGCAGACAAAATTGCAGACGTTACATTCGGAAATGAAATTTGTGCTACCCAAGTGAAAACTAAAGTTCCAGAAGCTATTCAAAATGACTATTGCACAATTGCAAGCTCAAATTAGTGAACTTTCGCTAAAAATTGATAGAATGTCTCAGGCTAGAAGATCCAGAAGCAAGAAGCGGGGAAATAAACCTGTGTCCCGTTCTGCTAGTCAAGGGAACCGTATGTGCTGGTACCATTATCGTTTTGGGGAAAATGCCAAAAAATGTTCACAGCCTTGCAGCTTCAAGCAGGAAAACTAGAAGGCCAGACGTTGGAGGCGGCCAGCGTTAAAGGCCAAAATAATTGCCGTCTAGTAATTTACGATAGCCCTTCAGGGCTTCACTTTCTCGTAGACACCGGTGCAGAGATTTCTGCTATCCCTCCTACTTCGAGGGAGCGCCGAAAGCCACAATATTTGTTAAATTTGTTAGCGGCTAATGGCACAAAAATAAATACTTACGGAACGCGCGATTTATCTCTTAATATTGGTTTAAGAAGAAATTTTAATTGGCTTTTTTTGGTTGCTGACGTATCTAGACCCATTTTAGGTGCTGATTTTTTGACCCATTATGGGATAATTATAGACCTAAAATCAAAATGTCTTAAAGATCCGAAAACTACTCTGAAATCAACCGGCAAAATTTCTATTGACAGTACACCATCTATTACCGCTCTAAAATTATCTATAGATTTTTAAAATTTAATTCGAGAATTTCGCGATATTTTTGATGACGTTGGGCAGCCCCCGATAAAAGTACAATCTCACGGTGTCAACCACGTGATACAGACAAAAGATCCTCCTGTAGGTGCTAGGGTACGTCGTCTAGCCCCCGATAAGTTAACGGCGGCGAAAAAAGAGTTCCAAAATTTAATCTACCTAGGGATTTGTAGTCCATCTACTAGCTGTTGGGCAAGCCCCTTGGTTATGGTAAAGAAGTCAAATGGCACTTGGAGACCTTGTGGAGATTACAGGGCATTAAATGCACAGACCATACCAGATAGATACCCCATTAGACATATTCATGACTTTTCATCAAATTTGCACGGGAAAACTGTTTTTTCAACCCTAGATCTAAAACGTGCTTATCATCAAGTACCCATGCAGGAAGAGGATAAGCAGAAAACTGCTATAATAACCCCTTTTGGTTTATTCCAGTTTAATTTTATGACATTTGGTTTGCGAAACGCTGCGCAGACTATGCAGCGCTTGATGGATAATGCACTTCAAGGGTTAGATTTTTGACGATTTTTTAATCGCTTCCTCCTCCTTAGCGGAGCAATTAGATAATTTAAAGCAAGTTTTTGCTCGCTTACGAAAATTTGGTTTACTTTTAAATCGCGAAAAATGTGTTTTTGCAGCTGAGCAGTTGTCTTTTCTTGGACATAAAATAGATAAGTATGGTATTACTCCATTACCCGAAAAGGTATAAACCATCACAAATTTTCCTCGACCCCAAACTGTCCAGGACCTCAGACGATTTTTAGGCATGCTAAACTTTTTTCGTCGTTTTTTGCCCCAAGCAGCTGGAAAACAATTGCCATTACAGCAAATGCTAGGAAAGTAAAAAACGCGACAAGACTCCCCTTAATTGGTCTGAGGAGTCCACGCAGGCTTTTCAAAATTGCATAGATGATCTTAAACAGGCTACGTATCTAGCACATCCGAATTCCGACGCTGCTTTAGTCCTCATGACAGATGCATCCGACAGGGCAATTGGTAGCAGTGTCCAGCAACGAGAAGGGGACTCTTGGAAGCCATTGGGATTTTTCTCTCGCAAACTCAGCCCAGCTGAACAAAAGTACAGTGCGTACGACCGAGAACTGTTGGCTATTTTTGCTTCCATCAAGTATTTTCGACATTTACTGGAAGGGACTCACTTCACTATTTTGACGGATCACAAGCCTATTACTTTTGCATTCTCACAAAAAATAGAAAAAATGTCCCCGAGGCAAAAACCATTTAAATTTCATCGCACAATTCACCGTAGATATCAGACATGTTAGTGGAGCGGATAACCATATCGCAGATGCTCTCTCTCGAATTGTAAGCATTTCCACCTCGACACTGAACTATGAGGAGATTGCTCATAGTCAGAAAGACGACGATGAGCTGGTCCAACTACTTGAAGAGCCAAACAGTTTGTCTCTACAAAAAATGCAAATGCCGATTTCTGATTTAAAGCTATACTGTGATGTTTCAACTCAAGTTATCCGCCCTTACATTCCCAAGACTCACAGGTATCGAGTTTTTCGAACTGTACACGACCTTGCTCATCCCGGTATACGTTCCACTGTGAGACTCATAACTAGTCGGTTCATCTGGTCCAACATGAGGCAAGACATTGCAAGCTTTACAAGATCCTGTGTGGCTTGCCAAAAGTCGAAGATTTTTCGCCATGTGCACTCGCCACTTACGGAATTTAAAGTACCAAGTCAGCGATTTGCACACGTTCACGTCGATCTTATTGGTCCACTTCCGCCGTCTCAAGGATTTTCCTACTGTCTCACGGCCATTGACAGGTTCTTCCGGTGGCCGGAGGCTACGCCTCTAGCTGACATGCGTGCAGAAATGGTGGCTCAAGCCCTATACAGCTCTTGGATATCCCGTTTCGGCGTACTTTAACGGATCACGGTTGACAGGGGATCCCAGTTTAGAGGGGAAGTTTTTCATTCTTTAGCACAGAGTTTTGGGATTCGCATTTCCCACACCACAGGGTATCATCCTCAAGCGAAAGGCGCAATCGAACGATGGCATAGGACATTAAAGACAGCTATAAAGTGTCACACGTCCGTCCATTGGGTGTCAGCATTGCCCGCGGTTTTGCTTGGACTACGCACAGTTTTTAAAGATGATATTCAATGCTCTGCAGCCGAAACGGTTTACGGTGAGAATCTTCTCCTACCCAGCCAATTTTTTGTACAGCAAGACCCACAGCCAGCTGAAAATAGTTTCGTAAGTAAACTTAAAAATCATTTTCAGGACTTGAAACCAACCAAAACATCAAATCATATAAATAAATCTACATTCGTGTACAAGGACCTGAATTTGTGTACACATGTGTTTCTGAGAGTGGATGCAGTCAAGCCCTCCTTGTCACAATCATATATAGGTCCATTCAAAGTGTTGTCAAGGACTGACAAAACTTTTGTCATAGAGAAGGGTTTAAAAAAGATGACTGTATCGATCGATCGATTAAAACCTGCCCATCTCTTGCCGGAGAGTTTAGGACTTTCTGACAGTAAGAATGTCTCTCCTTGTGTCGGCACATCGTTCCTCACTCCTCCGGAATCGGTACAATTTAATTTGCCAAAGAAATCTCCTTTGGTTCTCCGTTCTGGCCGCCGGGTGCATTTCCCCGGCTAGGTGTTATTAGATATATTTTTTTTTCCGGAAAGGGGGATGGTGTGGCGGCACGAGCGCATAGAGAGTGGAATAAAATTGGATTTATTTTTCGGTAAAATTAAGAAGATGGCTGAGGCTATCTCTCGGCTAATTTCCAAAAGTCAAGTCCAAAAAGCCCTATTTTAAGAAGTTTAGTTTTATCGGGGAGGTTCATCTTCATGCTTCTGGGCAGGGCTTAAGCCCCTTAGCTTCCCCCGTGGGTACGCCACTGATTGGAACCAAAACAACTAATTTTTATTTGCTCTACACTGGTCAACAGGATTGACAGCCAATCTGCCCTTTTTCCCGAATAGCGGTCAAAAAATATATTCCGTAAATTGTTATCCTGTTATTTGGTCATGATTTTCCCATGATTTCAAGATGAGTTCCATTGATTTTTATGACCTCATGTGCTCTTGCGGTATGCAAATGTGGAAATCCCAATTGCGCAATCATGGAAACCCTAATTAATCAATCATAGACATTGGACACCACGCAAGTGTTGCGTCACCGATCATTTTATTTCTTACAGGTCCTTAAAAAAAATTGCTGCCTGTTTATTTTACAAAAATTGCAAAACCGCATTCTTTATCTTTTTATTTCGCAGAGCTGACATGTGTATTTTTTCTATTGAAGACTATCATTCACTCTAAAAAGACTAACTTTTCAGTACTATCAAAAATTAAAAAAGAAATACAAAGAAGAAAAAGATTACTTTATTTGTTTCATCACTATCGGCAGAGCACTTTGCTCGTGTTCCTTGGGTTTGAGAAGCGCTGAAGGGCTTGATTACTGAATAGTCCAACTAGTCCGAGGGCCCTCACAATTTGAGGGCCCCAAACAGCTAAAACTGTTCTATCTAATGCCTAAAATCGTAAAGCCTGAGTACAGGGGGTCCCAAAAAGTATTAGGCCTACTGCCCGTAATGTTTTAATCGTGCCCGGGGTTTGAGTTCATATGCCGGCAAGCTCATAGATGACCATGGCCCAGTCATTCGATATTACACCTTTTCCGTTTTCAGTCGTAGTGGTTCGGAGTCAGCTTTAAAATATAGGTTTCCGAAGCGATCCATAGAATCACTTAGTGCTGGGCCAGATAGCCAATTCTGTTTCGTGTTTACATTTAATTTTTGAATGAAACTTATGAACTTTCATGGGTGGAAAAAACCAAAACATAATCGCGTAGCACATTTTTTTTATTATTATTTAGAACTTAAAAGGTGCTTATCCAGATGTTTCTATATTTGAACAGTTGAACAATGGACACAGGCTAGTGTCCATTGAAATGTCATGATACCTAAAATTTTTATATATATGACATTTTTTGGTGGTTTCTGTATGAATTTGACCTGCTGATTCCGAATCAGTTGAGTGCCAGACGCTAAACCTTGAGCATTTTTGTCAAAATGGCGAAATCCAATATGGCTGCTTTCCCGCCAAGTTTGTGCCAAACTGCAACTAACCTGTATGTATAGTTCTTTTAAATTGTTTTCAGTCCTGCCAGGCGGGAAGTTTTAACTCATTAAGCAACCACCTCACAAGACAAAGCTTCCCACCTGGCAAAACTGAAAACAATTTAAAAGAACTATCCATACAGGTTAGTTGTATTAGTTTGGCACACACTTGGCGGGAAAACTCGATATCATAACTTTTTAAGGCTGAGTATTTAAGGTTTTCTTGGCGGGGGATTTTTTTACAACACTGTTGTTTTTGGGGAGATAAAGTAATACAACAACAGCCCGAAACGTCCGACGGACGTTCATTTATGTCCTGATGGACGTTCAAACGTCCGAAAGTCGTCTTTTGACGTCGTTGAACGTCCATCGAACGTTTGGTGCGGTTGGGGTAATAATTTAGATAACAAAATGCTCGCCGCCAAAAGAGCCGTTTGTCCTCCTCCAAGAAAAAATTTGAAGGCGAAAAAAAAAAAAAAAAAAAACAGGCAAAGCTATAATATTGATGCAAAAAGATGTGATATCTCCCCAAAAACAACTCTGTTGTAAAAACATCCCCGCCAAGAAAACCTTAAACACTCAGCCTTAAAAAGTTATGATATCGAGTTTTCCCGCCAAGTTTGTGCCAAACTACTCCTCGCCTGTATGGATAGTTCGTTTAAATTGTTTTCAGTACTGTTAGGCGGGAAGTTTTGTAAAGTGAGGTGGTTGCTTGATGAGTAAAAACTTCCCGCCTAACAGTACTGAAAACAATTTAAACGAACTATCCATACAGGCGAGGAGTAGTTTGGCACAAACTTGGCGGGAAAACTCGATATCATAACTTTTTAAGGCTGAGTGTTTAAGGTTTTCTTGGCGGGGGATGTTTTTACAACAGAGTTGTTTTTGGGGAGAGTCATTCTTCTGTATATTTTTTTGAGTTTTGTGCAGTTTTCATTAGGTTATTATTTTGAACGATAGAAGTAAAAATCTATTCGAAACTCAAATATGTATTAAGAAGACTTATCAGAGGCAAGAGTTGCAGTTTTCCTTCTCCCCTCACCGTGGTTTGAAGGACAAGATGGAGAAATCCCCCGTCTTCCTCTCAACAGGACACTTCAATTTATTAGCAAGGGAGATAAGAAACGGATAGATTGGGTGTTGTTTTACAATATCTGCATTGGACACACATCCGAACCACCGGTCTTTATGTTTAGAGCATTAGAAGCACCTTAAACGAATCATATTGCAAACATCGATGAACACGTGGTCCAAAAGATGAAAAAATATTCACCCGGCGCCGAAATTAGTTCACGGCAAACACCGATGAATCAGGGGTATAATTTGCATCGGAGCTCACTGGAGTTCAGTTCCTGCGCTTAACACGCGGTCCAAAAGATGAAATATTTGCCCGTCGCTGAAATTAGTTCACGGCAAAACCACGTGATCCATGACGTACCCCCTTAAGCTCCGCCCACTGCCGTGAAGGTAATAGCTGGCCAGCGCCGTGTACGTATCCCGTCCCGTAGTATTCACTAGGAGCCCTTTTGATACCAAAAGACAGTCTGTTCATTCGATATGTACCACGATGAGTTGATATTGTTTAACCGATAGCGCTTGCATCATCTACTTGAACGTGAAGATATGCTTCATATAAATCTAGTACACAAAAATAACTCGAATCTCTTAAGCTGTTGAGGATTTCAATGGAGTCCCTTCACGCAACGTCACAGGTCGCGTTAGGTCACGTGTCAACTAGGAAGCCGATGTAAGCAACGGGGATGAAGCGTTGAAAGCATTACTGAAGAACCGTTCTTTTTCTTAACAAAATGTGTTGCTTGTGGATGCACTAAGGTTGCAATTAAAGTCAATTGCAAAGAGAAGTTATTTTTCATCTTTCCTCATATAAATAAGGATCATTTAAAAGCTTTGTTCATAAAAATAAAATGAGAAAACTTACGGCCAAAAAACTTTTTTTTTTGCAGATATTTCGATGAAGAATGCTTTAAGTGTCAAAATTTCACCAAAAAAGTACTAATAAAACAAGGCGCGATCTCTACAAAATTATTTTTAAGAAAGAAAAGAAAAGGAGAGCTTTGAAGTGTTTAAATGCTTCTTTGAGTCAAAGTGCTGTTTTTTTTTTTTGTTTTTTTTCGAAAATTAGTTTCCCCCCAAATGTTATCATAAATTTACATAACATTGAAATATATGAAATGCACAGCTAATGCAAATCAATCAACGAAGCTCTTCAGATAAGTTGCAGATTAATAAAGTTGTCAGCTTTTTTTTTTTAATGTCCATGTAAGTTTACAAAATAGTTTTTCTTTTCTTCTTGCAAAAAAAAAAAAAAAAATCAATGTAGCATTTCCAATTAGTACAACTTTTCCTAACAGGTACATAAATATACAACGCAGAACAACAAAAGTTTTTCGAAAATTACATGGAGGAAAAAGTCCACGTAGTTTATTGTCTTCATTTAGAACTATTATTATTTGTTATTATTTTTATATTATTTTCATTCTTTTACATTTCATTAAAAAAAAGCATATTTCAGCCAAATCTTCATTTTACTATTTCCTTTACTACTTAAAATTTATAGATATAAACATGTAGCATAAATGAATTATTTAGTGTATATGAATATTTCTCTGGCCAATACTTAAAAGACCTGGATCTTACCGTTGCTCTGCGGAGAAAATATACTGTAGTTAATATAAGTTGAAAAAAATATATAAATCTTCTGTTTAAAAAAAAACTAATTATTTCAACTGTTATTTTGTAATATTAATTTTAAAGCATTCATTTTGCTATTAACCACTCTAATAAAATATTTTTTCTTGTAAAGCAATTCCATGTTGAGAAACTGGAAATTTATTTAGCAATGTTTTCATCCCATTATTAGCTAACATTTTTCTCAGCAGTAACGTACATAGACTTCGGTGCGCTCTCTCGCAAGATATGTACGTGTCCCCTCTCACCCCCCCCCCCCTCTATTAAACGATTGACAAAAAAAAGATTCCGTGTAGTGCTATTTTTCCGCATTGCACGCCTTGAAACCTTGTGTGCCCCCCCTCCCGCGTCGTGGGGCGCTATGTACGCTGCTGTTTCTCCGTATACATATAATAAAAAGTTTTTAAAAGCACAAACCTGTTGTATGTCGTTGAAAAAAAAATCTTTATCGAAGAATTCAAGAAGCAAATAACTGAAAAATATACATCTATTGCTAAAACGTACAGTTGTAATTTAATCACCAAATATTTTTATTAATCGACAAAACTTTTACTTTTTTATCCAGTACTAATTTATTACTATGTATAAAATGCATTTGATTAAAAATTTTGGTAGCGTGAAATATCACTTACAGTGCGTTTCGAAATGATAGGTCCACCAGTAAAAACGAAAGTTATGCTTGGTAAAAAAGGTTGTATTGTGTACAAAGTACTATTTTATAAACTACATTACTTCATTCAATGTAAAATAGCTCATAAATAATTTACAAATAAGAGGAATAATGAGGGACACTAAAATTAGATGAAACAGCTGTTTCAAAAAGATAGGTCCACTGAACCAAGCATCAAATAAATGTTGAATTAATAAGAAATTTTTCTGGTTTTTTTTCTGAATGAGCTCATAAATCCTATTTGGCATGGTTTCTACAAGTTTTTGCAAACAATGTGTCCCGATTTTTGACCATTCGGATGAAATAGCCCTTTTTAAGTCTGCAGTACTGTTGTACTGCCTTCCGCCTGCATACACTGCTCTTGCGAGTATACCCCACATGTTTTCGACTGGATTCAGGTCAGGGCTGCAAGTGGCTAATTGATAATATGTACAACAGTATCCAGAAACCATTCAGAAGTGGACTTTGCAGAGTGCAGAGGAGCATTGTCCGGTTGGAACATGAAGAATGGGCCCCCAATGGGTTCTGATTGTGAAAGAAAATATTGTTCAAACAGCTTGTTATAGCCAGCAGCATTCAAACGATTGTTTACAAATGCTAGATCAGTTTTTCCTGTCCCTCTTATTCGGGCATACACCATAACGGAACCACCATCAGCTTGCCTCTTCGAGAATATCTGTCTATCGTTACGCAGATCGTGCCAGTAATAATGCCAACCATCTGGACCATCCAGGTTGAATTCCTTTTTATCACTGAATATCACACGATGCCTATCTTGTTTCCAGGACATCACTTCCTGCGCGAATTTCGATCTCTTTTCTTTGTGCTTTTTAGTCAATTTCGGAGCCGCTTTCCTTTTCCCGTAAACTAAATTGCCGAACTTCTTTACCGCTCTGTGAACTGTAGATTTTGATATTGAAGGGTTTAGTTGTTAGACCAAAGTGGATATGTTCAATATTTCTGGATTTTAGGTCCCTTAAGATAGTGCTTCGTTGTCGGGGTGACACTTTTGGTGGGCGGCCAGATGATTTTTTACTGCTATAAGCATTTCTAAATAGCAAAAAATTGTTTGCAACACTTTGTGATCTGTTTAAAAGCTTACCTATTTCTGTATTCGATTTTCCAGACTGTTTAAATGCATCAATTTTCCCTTGCTCAACCAGCGAAAGACTGCAACGACAACATGTTTTGTTTGACTACAAAGTGCTGCTCAAATCTGTTTAAATACCACCACAGCAGCAAGCATAATCCCGTAGTAAGGCTAAGCAACGATACTTATGCAAATTTTTGGAAATAAACATGGTTGGGGCAAAATTTCTGAAGGCGGACCTATCTTTTTGAAACAGTCTGAAAATGAAAATTTGCATCAAATAAGAATAAATGAATTAATTTTGAGAAATTTCATCAACCATATAGTTATAACAATTACAGATATATAATCCCTATCAAAAAAAGTGATTCTTATTCTCAATTAAGAGTCGAAATTTTGAAAAATAAGGGTGGACCTATCATTTCGAGACGCACTGTATATACCACCAAACATTTACACTATTTCATTGGATGGTACTTTTATGAATAAAATCTAGATATCCTTAGAGTTTCGTAATGGCAGAATTAAAATTTCTTAAAAACAGATTGCATAAATATATGACTGAGTATATATTTAATGGTTCTACAGCAGACAAAGAAAACAAATTATAAAGCTCATTTGATTAGTGAAAAAAAAGAAAGAAAACAAAACAGAAGTTTCACATTACGTCCTACATTTTTTCTTACAAAACCATGGGTATTTTAATTGCATTTACACAATATATTCACACACAAAATAATGTTTATAGAAGTGCATATATTTTAGAAAAAGTCAATTTCAATTTTAGCCAAAAGTCATTTTACTATACTAGGAGAAATTTAAAATATGTATTCATTACAAAGAACATTTTTTTAAAATAAATTAAAAACAACTTTTTATGCTGTTTTTAGACTCTTAACTGACACTTACAATTTTATTCAAAAATTACTTTTCTCATGCTAAGAAAAATTCAGAGAGAAATGAACTAATAACAAATATTACGAAGTAAAAAACAGGGAAAGTCAACTCTAAATAAGACACTAAAACTAAATCAATCTGAGCTAAATCACGATTAAAAAGATTAAACTAAACGTGAGTACTATATTATTAATTACAAAAATAGCGTAAATAGCCAAATCAAACTAATTTTGATCGGCCAACTCCAGTTAAAACTCAATACGAAAGCATGTTAACGGAACAGCTATCACAGCCGACACGTGACATCCAGTGTGCGGCCTTCTAGCGGTGAAGGGACTCCATTGTTGAAGTAGAAGTTGGAGTATTTCGAGTGCTTTTGATCTTCGCCTATCGCCCATCTTGATTTGGCATCTACAACTATCAGAATCAGAAAGTAATGATCCTGAATGGGTCCTGCGTCATCTATATGGATGCTCTCCCAATTTTCTATAGGTGTATCCCAAGGATGTATTTCAGCCTTTGCAGAATTTGTTTTGACTCCGATTAGGCTATTGGCGCAGTATAGCCTAATAAGGCTCTTGCGCCAATAAACCCAATATAACCAACCAACCAACCGATTAGGCTACAATTTCTTCGAACATTTTACTGCTTAATGTACTTTCGGGAAAAAATCGGTTTCTGCTCTCGCTGAATCTTCGATATATCATCGCTTCAGAGTAATCGTAAGACGTGTCAATCTAAAAATAACAAACATGGCGGAATTACCCAATTTAGCACTTGGTTTTGTAACTGATGCAAAGAATTTAGTAGAGGAGTTTGCAAGTGAAAAAAAGTTTGATTTGCAACTTTTTGCTGATATTTGGAAAAAGCGACATTTTCCCATGATCTGGCTTGGACGTCCGAATCCCAAGGAATTGTTAGAATTCACAAATTTGGTCTTTCGTACAACTATGTAACTGTTTTTTCAAGACACTAAGGATATTTATGAGCATGTCGGTTACCTGTACTTGCTTTATGCACTTTTTCGATATCAACCAATGAGACCACCTATAAAGGTTCGATTTCCATTGGATAACTGGGATTCAATTACAAAATTACGTGATAAGGCTGAACAAGACGCCGATATGCATACTCTCTTTGCCATTAGATATTTGATTGACAAAGGTTTTGACTGTGTTAACGAAACAACCCTGATGGGTCCTTGTCTTGGAGCAAGAGCCGCAGAAGTCGATATGTCTATAGCGCCACCCGAAGATGTCGATGAATCCTTTGATAAAGCCTGTAAGATGCAAAGCGATTTGGAGACATGCTTTCAGGAGCTGAAAATTCAGAAGAAAAAATGTGAAGCAGCTTTTAGCAGACTACTTCCAGAACACACTCCTTATTCGTTAATAAATAATACACCATATCCAGCTTTTCTAAATAATCTTGAACCATATGCAGGACCCAGGGATAGGCATAAGGAGGATTCTATTGGAGCACGGAGGGCTTTAATAAAAGCTGCTGCGTATAACAAGATTATTTGCAGAGCTCAAAAACTTGCTGATATGAGAGCGAAAAGACGCAAACGTAGATTTAAAAAGTGGCCTGCAGGAGAAGAAGAGGAGGAAGAAGAAAGAAATTGGGAAGAAATCGAAGAAGAACCAGTTGAGCAAGAGCAAATGAAGCCAAAAGAGACAAAGCCTGGCGGAAAGCGTGGTCAGAGACGAGAGAGACTGTTCAAGAAAAAGTATATGTTCCAGTGTGCGGAAACAACGAGTGCCACTGCAGCTAATCCACAACCAGGGTGCTCCAAAAGCAGCAAGTAAGAAAGAAAGGGATATTTTGTTCTTGAAGAAAATTGAAGAAAGGAACATAATAAACTATTGACTTAAATGTCCTTGTTTTAAATATTTGTAATACATTCAGAACAAAAATGTGTGGAAATTCGGAACAATAATCCAAAAGTTTGGAAAATTACAATATCAAGTAGAATTAGATGATGGTTATAGATTCAAACGCCATATAAACCAACTAAGGAAAACTGAAATTAAGAAGAAAACTGTCACATTTACACAAGAAGCCAAACATCATGAAAACCAGTTCCCAGACAAAGAAGACATTCCTACTCAGCCACCCTTATGGATCAATATTCCCAGTTCTAGACATAATTTACATCAAGAAGATAGTCGAAGCTCAAACGCGTCAACTCAACAACCCTTATCAAGTCCATATCCACTGTCAACTCAACCATCAACCCCTTTACAACCTTCGACCGCACAACTTCATCGATCTTCAAGAGATAGATGCAAACCCACGTATTTACAGGATTTTGACACTGACTAACTATTCAATTTATATGTAGGCTCCTTTGTTAAGCGAGGGAGAATTGTTGTATTTGTATGTATCGTTTCATATGTTAATCGTTATCGTTTCGTCATTTTATGTTTCTATGTTTGGCAACACTTTATATGTAGTTCCTGTTCTGTAAAAATGTAAGCAATAAACGATGTTTCAAGTATCTCACGAATACTGAATTCAATAATAATCCTGCAGCCATAATAGGTATCTTGATACATGCCGACGCTGAAGTCTTAAGTAATCTTCCTTTTCTCGTCAAGCCTTGAAATTGGCTTTTTTCTTAAAATTTTCGGCAACATTTAAGAACTTAAACCTCGATAATGAGGACACGAGAGCAAATAATTTTCTCATCAAGGAAAAAATAGTCTCAATATGCTCTTTCGATTGCTACCTACGTAGTTCAACTTTTTTTCAGAATTACACTACTCGTGTGGTTGGTTACTTAAGGGCAGTGGCGTAGTGAGAAATTTTTACATGGGGGTTGTCACCTGAAAATTTTCGAACTCAAAGGTCGAAAAATGCAATTTTAGGCCCATGTGTATGTGTTCATGCATATAATTTTGGTTCTTCCCCCTAGCTACGCCACTGAATTCGGTTATTATGACTGAATCGAGGTTGGGGGGAAAATAATAAGTTTTGACGGTATATTTTACATTTTAATATAACCTTTAATGAGATTGAATGTTTCTAAATTATTATTTTAATCATTATTATTTTATTCGCTTGTTTTTTTTAGTTTGCTTTACTTGCTACGACCTAAACGACACGATGGAACTTTCAAGAGAGGAAGTTACTACACTTCTGGTGGAAGCAGTAACAGACGTATGCATGCATTTTTATTACTAGTACATTCATTGTGTTCCTAAGAAAAATAAATATATACAATTTTTATTCTTTTTAAAATAGTAATGAAGATGAATAACGTAAAAAGGGACAAAATCATTAGAATAAAATAGGAAAAAAAAAGAAAAAGAAACACTACTGTTTCCCCACTTTTCCGAGCTGTTTTTTTCAAGTTCAAGTTCTGAAAAACGGAAGAATTTACCCGTGCTCTGTTCTTATACAATTTGGGGTTTGTGTGGGGTGGAGAGGGGGCATTTTCCCAGTTCTCCCTCTGTGGATCCACTTCTACTATTCTCGTCCCACTAGCTTCTACTATTGTTTCCCAGTTTTTCCTGAATCCTTTCGTCAAGTTCAAATTCTAAAAAACCGAAGAATTTTCCTGTGCTTTGTTCTGAAAATGCTTAGAAACCTTGGTGTTTGGAGGAGGAGGGGGGTCCTGCAGTTTCCCTTCCATGGATCGACGCCTACTTTTCCCCAAACTCCCCTACTTCAAGAAAGTGAATAGACAGGGCTGATATTGAAAGGAAAAGGTCTCGCCTGTAACAGCATGCTTACTGTAACAAGGGCAAGCTGTTTTCTCCGCATCGACGCTATTATAAACAAGAAGCAACATTTACATAATCCATTTATTAGCATATTACGAGTAAGGGCCCTGCTCCACATCAGCGGAAAACGCGACCGAAACCGTAGGCAGAAACCGAAAATCCGGGTACTTTCCATAGGAATACTATGTAATCTATTTTACGTTTCTGCTTTATTTTTCTGTTTTACGTCAATGTGGAGCAGGGCCCTAACTCGAACTTTAGTTGAAAATGAATTTGTTTGTATTACTATAATGTGACTCTGATTAAATGAGCTGTGACTTTGACAATGTTTGCTTCTTTTTAGGGAGATCAGTGGAAAAGGGTCGCGTTATAGGCGCGAATTTGAGGTGGAATTCTTTAACAAAACTTGTTTTTTTTCTAAATACGTTATTCCTTTGTACATATTCAACAATGTTAAATTTAACAAATTATGGGATGACGTATGCGAAAATTTGCAAACAACCCACATTGAGTAAGCAATCAATTTTTGTGCATACAGGAGAGGAACAACACTAATACTAAAACAAAATTACTGTGAAAGGAACTCAGCTCAAGGTGTCACAGTACTTTCATAAAAAATTTATTAAATTTACATGAAAGATGTAATTCTTTGAAAAATTTGTCTCTACAAGTATTTAACAATCAATAATTTATTTTCAAACATTAAAAACGTTGCCCACTTTTTTTTTGAAAATTTGAAACATTTAAGAAAATTTCAGTTTCTTAAAAACTCTAAGATTTTTTTGTTTTTGCACTTATTTAAAAATTTCTTTTTTCTAAATGATCAAAAGAGTCATCCTGAAAACCTCTCCTGAGGTTTAACAAGCTCTAAAAATTTTAGTAATTTATAAAATGCTTATTCAATGGACAGTTTTGTTAAATATATTATCTCGAGTACAAAAAATATTGTTTTAAAGCTGTATCTTTAATAGAAAAAAATCTTTAGCTATTCCAGTAACATTGAAACACTGATCATCGAGAAAAAGCACTTTAAAGTTTTGCTTTTCCTTTAGAACACATACCATGCATGCCTTAAAGTTGCTTATAACTTTTTCAATAATTGAGCTGAAGCCATGGTTTTTTTCCGAGTGTTTAAATAACTTTCACTTTTGAAATAAGCGATAAAATTTTTTTGGTCGTTTGGTCATTTTGAGGTAATGTGACCCCTCAAATCAGCTCCAATTACCCTTCCCTTCTCCCCTGTTACCCCAAAGAGAGGTAAACATTAAGAGTCACGGCTAATTTTGTCAGAGCCATACTAATGTTCTATATTATTTATTTATTTATTTCAGTCTCCATATAAAGAAGTTCATCCGGATGTAGTTCGAGACTTAGCAGAATTAATATTTTCGAAAATGGTAAATATACTATGAATTACATTTGACCCTTTAACAGTTTCATTTTTTTTACAGAATTCGGTCCCAAACATGTTACCTTTTTTATCACATTTTTTGTTCATTTTACATTTACCATCCAATCAGAATAGAAAAGACAATAGAATGCAAACTATATTTTGCTGGACACCTGTGACCATCTATACGAATACTTTGCTACTCAAAAAGAAAGCTGGTATTTAACAAGGGCGGATCCAGAAATTTTTCAAGGGAGGGACGATTGATTTTATTTCTTCTTTCTACACTGCTCAAAACAATTAGGGGAGCACATGGTTTTAACAAAATTACGCAAAGATTAATACCAATAAGTAACATAAATCGTCCATAATTTAAAGCCTATCAGGAAATGGAAGAAGAGAATTTTATGAACAAATTAAAGTTGATGACCCCAAAAACAAGAAAAAGAAGATAAGTGCAGAAATCGGGATATTGCAGAAATGTCCGTTTTATTGCCGCAACTGTGAAATTCGATTACGCAGTAGTTTTTTACATTTTTTTTTTTCGGAGACAAGGTTACGTGAGAATGTCTCAACAACGTGATTTACCGGAATCTATGAGATGGCGTGTTATAGTCAGACTGGAATACGGGCAAACACAAAGTAGTGTCGCGGATGATGTTGGAGTCGTCAGAAGTGTTGCAAGGCTGTGGAATCGATTCCAAGAAACAAGAAATGTTAGACGTCGATCAGGGCAAGGTCGGCCACACTCCACTACAGCAACTGATGACCGGTATATTCGGTAAACAGCTTGTCGAAACACAGTAGAGAATGCTACCTATCTGCAAAGGCAGTTGCTCTTGGCAATAGGACGAAGGGTGTCCAGCCAAATAGTACGTAATGGGCTTCATGAGGGAGGGCTCTATGCACTTAGGCCAATGGTCTGCATTTCGGTGACCCCACGCCACTGTGTGGCCCGAAGAAGACGGGCTGCTGAACATCGAGATTAGGAGCAACATGATTGGAGCCAAGTGTTGTTTACAGACGAGCCTAGATTCAGTCTCTAGAGTGACACCGGACGTGTTCTTGTTAGGAGGGACAGGGGCACTCGGGTCACAATACAGACGAGCTGGTTGGATGGTATGGGGTAGAATCAGAATAGGCGGACGTACGGACCTGCATATCGTTTGGAATTGCACTTTGACGGGCCGAAGGTATGCAGACGAGAGACTGAGACCTTATGTAATCCCTTACGCTGGAAATATTGGAGATTCCTTTGAGGGTGAGGCGATCGCCCCATCGCCCCTCCCTTGTAGCCGCCCCTGGTACTTAGGGTTTCGCCTGCTTAGTAAACGATTCTTTTTGAACTCTGGTTGGGATATGCGAAGTATAAGTAAGAAAAATGAGCTGCCAAAATAAAATAAATTTATTTGCCAAATTCTTACTTTTTGAGTTCAAGTAGCGCCATAATAGTCTAGTCAATAAAGGATTTGAAAAAACACTAAAACATGCAGTTTTAAAAATTGGCCACACAGGTACAGGAAGGTCTCCTGATGAACATACTAAAAGTCCCCAGTGGTGAGGGGGGAGCTCGCAGCGCCACCTGGTGCTTTATGTGTGATTTTTCAATTTTTGTCTTATATCTCAAAAACTGTTGACTTGCGAGAAAAAATGTCGATTAATAAATTAAAGAGCATAAAATTATCTTTAAAACGCTTTTTTTGTTTTTATTATAGCTATAATAGTTGCCGAGATATTGAACTTCAAAGTTAGTCATTTTTTGAAAAAACGACTATTTTCCCCCTCTTTTCTATTTTTGGAGCCGCCTCAGTGATTAATTTGATATTATTCTTTTCTTTTTTCGACCTGAAGTAGTACGGGTCATTAAGGTGATTTGATTTCTTGAAACGGGGAGGCAGGTTGGGGAGGAAGCAGGCGAGGAATGAAGGGAAGACAAAACTATGTGCAAGTGTACTTTTCACTATTTTTCCCTCTACCATAGTTCAGCGAACGAAGACCCAAAACAAGGGCGAAAAAATAATAATATAGTTTTAAAAATTGGCACACAGGTACAGGAAGGTCTCCTGATGAACATACTAAAAGTCCCCGGTGGTGAGGGGGAGCTCGCAGTGCCACCTGGTGTTTTATGCGTGATTTTTCAATTTTCGTCTTATACCTCAGAAACTATTGACTTGCGAGAAAAATTGTCAATTAATAAATTGAAAAGCATAAAATTATCTTTAAAACGCTTTTTTTGTTTTTATTATGGCTATAATAGTTGCCGAGATATTGAACTTCAAAGTTTGTCATTTTTTGAGAAAACGACTATTTTTCCTCTCTTTTCTATTTTTGGAGCCGCCACAGTGATTAATTTAATATTATTCTTTTCTTTTTTCGACCTGAAGTAGTACGGGTCATTAAGGTGATTTGATTTCTTGAAACGGGGAGGCAGGTTGGGGAGGAAGGAGGCGAGGAATGAAGGGAAGACAAAACTATGTGCAAGTGTACTTTTCACTATTTTTCCCGCTACCATAGTTCAGCAAACGAAGGCCCAAAATGTTTTATTAATAGCTTTGACTCCAAGTAATAATAATATTCTTTTCTTCAAACCAGGCAAAAATAAAGTGAACACCAAAATTTTTTATTCGCAAGAATTACAAAACACTTGCAAGTTCAAAGATCAAATTCTCTTCCTCCATGCTTTCTCCGGCTGTGACAGAACATCAGTTGCATATAACAAAGGCAAAGCTAAATTCATAAAGCTGTTACAAAAAAATCAATCATTGAGCTACGCTCCGGAAGTGTTCTCAAACCCCCTTTCTACCCCAGAGCAGGTAGCGGAGGCAGGCCAATCATTTTTCTTAATCTTATATGGGGCTCCAGTAAATATAACTTCTCTGAATGAACAGAGATTTATATCTTTTCAGAGAGCAGCAAGAAAAATAAAACCTGACCTTGCTTCCTTCCCACCTACTGAAGATGCCGCAAAATTTCATTCATTAAGAGTTTATCACCAGATTCAAAAGTGGTTGGGGAGATTACTTCCACCCGATGCCTGGGGATGGAAAAAAGCAGGTACATCATGGAAACCTATAACAACTTCAAGGCTTCCTGCTCCTGACTCCATTCTCTCCATGATTTTTTGTTCATGCACAAAAGGATGTGGTGCAAGATGCGGCTGCAGAAAATCAAGGATAAACTGCAGCATTGCTTGCTTAAACTGCCAGGGTATCTGCCTTAACGGTTCAAAATTGGATATCGCATTAGATGAACAGTCAGACGACGAAAGTATCCATTTAACTTGAGTACAATGTCATTTTCATGTTAGTTTATATTTATTCTACATCTGTTCACTTTCATTATTTTATTTGCATTATTCTATTTTTTTAATGTTTGGACTTTTTTATCATTATTTTTATTATTTATCCTTTTTGCAGAAGGGTATACGTTTTATTTATAACATGATTTAAGGTCTTCTTGGACCTTAGTTGACTTAAATAGCACAGCACTATCGAAATTTAAGAAAAAAGTGATTGATATGCCTTTCGCAGTCCCAAAAAATAACGAAAGAAGAAAAGAAAAAGATAGGTTTTCAAAATCTCACGAGTTTAGAACTTAAATGTCAAGTCTATTCCATCTATTTCAGTTATAAAATACTAATTCATTCTTTATTCTTTTTAAAGGTATTTTTATGTTCTTTAATTTACCAATTGATGATTTTGCTGGCGAATGCATAGTTTTTGGGATATAAGACGAAAACTGAAAAAAAAAAAACGCACCCAAAATCCCTGGTGGCGCTGCGAGCTCACCCCCTACCACCGAGGACTTTTAGAACGTTCATCAAAAGCCCGTTTTGCAAGAGTGTGCCAATTTTTAAAACTATATTATTATTTTTTCGCCCTTATTTTGGGCCTTCGTTTGCTGAACTATGGTAGAGGGAAAAATAGTGAAAAGTACACTTGCACATAGTTTTGTCTTCCCTTCATTCCTCGCCTCCTTCCTCCCCAACCTGCCTCCCCGTTTCAAGAAATCAAATCACCTTAATGACCTGTACTACTTCAGGTCGAAAAAAGAAAAGAATAATATCAAATTAATCACTGTGGCGGCTCCAAAAATAGAAAAGAGGGGAAAAATAGTCGTTTTCTCAAAAAATGACAAACTTTGAAGTTCAATATCTCGGCAACTATTATAGCTATAATAAAAACAAAAAAGCGTTTTAAAGATAATTTTATGCTCTTTAATTTATTAATTGACATTTTTTCTCGCAAGTCAATAGTTTTTGAGATATAAGACGAAAACTGAAAAATCACCCATAAAACACCAGGTGGCGCTGCGAGCTCCCCCCTCACCACCGGGGACTTTTAGTATGTTCATCAGGAGACCTTCCTGTACCTGTGTGCCAATTTTTAAAACTGCATGTTTTTTGGTTTTTTTCACCCTAATTTTGACCTTCGTTAACTAGACTATAACGCAGCCGAGCTAGTGGGAAACATATGCAAAGTAACAAGATGATTATTGTTACATTTATACCAATTGAAGGGCCAGGGGGAGAAAAGATGAAAGTCACTTTTTCGTCAATTTTGAGATATTATCGCTATCTAGGGGCTATGAATGATTAATATCATCTGGTAGAACAACAAGGGGGAAAAAGATGAGAAACGACCGAAATGTGCATGAAAACTCTATTAAGTACACAGGGAGTTACGAGAATACAAACTTTGGTCTTCGTTTTTCTCGAGCTTTTTGGTTACTTTCATCTTTTTCCCCCTGGCCCTTCAATTAGTATGATGTTCATGATTAATGTCTTAATTATCCCAACAAAATATTATTGCTGTGGTGTTGAAGAACTGGCTTGAAGATGGATTAGGGGCGCTTTCAATTCTAACAGAGTTCAATCAAATCAAACACCATCGATTTCGTCTACCAAAAGCAAAAACAGAAGTTTCCTTTGCCATAACCAGGAGGAAATTTCTCGTTACACTACTGGTTGATAGACTTCGATTGAATCACATAAAATCGACTTGAATGAGCCCCTAAGTAGAAGTGTGGTGGCATGTATTTCGAATACTTGACTTCAGTTAGTAACGATGTATAAGTAAGGAAATAAAGTAATTTATTACAAAACTTTTGACACCTGGTGTTTTACTAACGCGTACCAGCTCTCACCACTGATAATTTCAATACGAGTTGAAATTCAGCTTTTATCATCATGTCAAACGATCTTAAGCTGAGTTGCTTACAAATAAAGGAGAGCATTTTAGCGGTAGCAGGGCCGCCTAGAGTTACGGCGGGACCCTTGTCAAATTAGCATTCCCCCCCCCTTCTCCCATAAAAATTATAAAATTTACACCATTCCGATTCCGAACCAGGCTCCTGAAAAGGCCCGACTCCTAGTTTCCGACTAATCTGTCAAGGCCTCTCGTTGACCCTGAGTAGTAATTAATTACCCTAGATTGTTTGCATATTAAAAATCGTAAATTTAATAAGCTGCAATGTTTGCTTTGTAGGACCTGGACTGCGACGGGTGCATTTCCTTTGAGGAATATAAGACGAACTGCAGGCAGGACTGGATCCTAATGGAAGCGTTTGGACAGTGTTTACCAGATCACAGAGTAAATTCATTCACTCATACATATAATATTTATTCACTAATAAATTTCTGATGCATACCACGAGCATTTTTAAATGAATGATATACCTGTATAATTGCCAGCTGCCTCTTCTAGTGGTTATAGAGAAGTCTGACCGGGATGGAGTGGTCCCAGGCTCGAATACTGGGCTCGGGCATGCATGTTCTTTCTCTCTCCTGTCCTTGTCCTTGTCTTGTGTGGACCACCACCTTCCTCCCAACCCTGCAGTTGCGAGACCGCTGTTCTGGTATTGGGGGCCGTCGTAGCCCGATCGGCAAGGCGTCGGACTCGTGACCGGTTCGATCCCCAGCCGATCAAAGATCCACCTTCTTGATTAATGGTGGCTGAGGGACGTTAAAAATGTCGTGATCACAAAGTCCTCCAAGTGAAACGATACCTCTTGTGGTGCTGGGCCAAATGTTTGCTCGACCATTGGTTCTGGTTCAAAAAAGAACAGAGCTCTCTTCAGGGTCCTATCCCGGTTGAACCACGAGTTGTGGTAGGAACGGGGGACCCTGGAGTGTGTGAAAATGTTCTGGTATTGGGCCTCCGTTCTTCCAGGGCAGTGGCTTTCAAGCTCTATACACACATGCACCAACACACCTGTACAAACACATTCACCCACACTTCTACACGCATACAAACACGCAAGCCTACACAACACACACTAACACCTGTCGCAATTCGTGATTGCGAAAACCATAATTTGAATTCAATATTTCAAAATTCAAATTAATTATTATTATTATTTACCATTATTATTATTGTATTTATTTTTATTTGTATTTTCCAGCACAGAGCCGCAGTTCTTGTTCTATTGGAAACTGAACAAGAAATAGGGGAAGATACGCCAGCTGAAGTAAGCAGTGAAAAATAACTTTAAAAGAAGGAATAAACATACGAATTTGTAAAATTACATTATGAAATCACAGGTCTGTAAAAATGATGCATTAAAGTTTGTTTATTTCAGTAGATTTTGTGCATCAACTGTTTTTTACATAGTTGGGGCAGAGATAGCCCAATTCATTGGGCATCGGGTTTGTGGCCGAAATGTCACAGATGCGATGTTGGCAGATCAGAGGTCCTCCGTGAACGTTAATGGTGACTGGTGATCGTTAAACACATCTTGGTCACTGAGTCCTCAACGTTTTCATCACAAATTAATATTTCTTAGGGAATTGCAACTGCATTTTTATTTAAAGTGCTGATGTATCTTGTTGTGTTTATGATCAAACGTTCGTCGTCTGATCTGAAGTCGAACTTCCACCCTTACGGTACTCGCTTAAAAACGTAAGGCACTAGTTGGACCTTAAATTTGTGTAGCTAATTCTAGGTCTCCGAAGTTAAAAAAATGCTCACTTTGACCAAAAATTGCATTTAAGAAATGCATTCAACTAAAGTTTTGCAGGAAAAAATATAATACTGCAAACACAATCTTTAAG
This sequence comes from Uloborus plumipes, assembly GCA_038373865.1. Taxonomy (NCBI): domain Eukaryota; kingdom Metazoa; phylum Arthropoda; class Arachnida; order Araneae; family Uloboridae; genus Uloborus; species Uloborus plumipes. Next base: position 24,594 of record JAXGGA010003780.1, read on the forward strand.
ACTTCGGTCTACAAAATCAACTGTTGGAGAACGTTCTTTCAAAATTCTCTAGAAATATTGGGCAAAAATGAAGTGGGGTAGGACTGGATGCCAGAAGTCTTTTATTTACGAGGGCTGTCTGAAAAGTTTCCGACCTGACATAGATAAAATATTTTTATCGTCCAAACTGGCTGTTACTTTTTGACATAGTCTCCTTGTAAATCCACACACGTCATCCAGTAATGCTCCCATTATTTTAACTCATCCAAAAGGAATGATGAAAATGTGTCCTCAAAAAAGCTGTTGACAAAGTTTATGACCTCCTCATTTGAAGAAAACCTTTGTCCTCCAAGTGCTTCTTTCAGCTTAGGGACCAAGAAAGGGTCGCTTGGGGCCGAGTCTGCTGAGTAGGGTGGGTGTTCAACGATTTCGAGCCTGAACTCGTGAATTTTGGCCATTGAAACCACTGAGGTGTGAGCAGGAGCATTTTCTTGATGAAAAAGAACTGTTTTCTTTTTCAAATGCGGCCGTTTTTCTTTTATTTCCTCCTTCAATTTGTCAAGGAGAGTAGAATAGTATGCTCCTGTTATGGCTTTTCCCATTTTAAGGTGGTCAATGAGTATCACTCCATGGCTATCCCAGAAAACGGTCGGCATCACTTTTCCTGCAGAAGTAACTGTTTTGGCCTTTTTTGAAGCTGTTCTCACTCTGCAGTCCATTGTTTTGACTGCAGTTTTGTTTCTGGAGTGTACTGATGAATCATGAATCCAGGTTTCATCCACAGTGATAAGTCGTCAGAAAAACTCTGATTCATTGTGCCAGAAGTGCGCTGCAAATGTTCATTCGGACACGTTTCTAGTCAAATTGAGCAAACGCGGCAGTCAAAGTGCAGCCAGCTTCCGCGTGCTTAATTTCTCATTTAAAATGTGGCATGCGCATTCCTTAGATATATTCATAGTTTTTTCTATATATCTCACCTTCAATCTGCGTCATCCAGCACCATTTGATGAGCTTTAGCAATGTGTTCATCAGTGGTAGCAGTTTTGGGTCGACCTAAGTGTTCATGAACACTCAAGCTGGTACGGCCACGTTTAAATTCCGCTACCCAAAATTTTAAGGTTGTAGACGATGGTGCAGGGTCCCCATACACAAAGTCCAACTCCTTTTAGCCTACTTTCCCGTTAAAAATAAAAGAGACGAAAAAAATAATAAAAGTGGCTTATTGCATCTAAAAAATATCGCCAAGTCCAAAAAATATCGCCAAGTTTAAAAAAATATCGCCAAGTCCAAAACAAACTCAAAAAGAAACAAAAAAAATATGAAATAAATATCGAAAAATTAAAAATTTGAAAGTGGGGTATTGTGAGATGGGGAATTTGTGTGTCGGTCGGTCGGTCGGTCTGCCGGTCTGTCTGTCCCCCCCTAATAACTTTTGAATGAACATTCCGATTTGAACGAAATTTTTTTTGTTGGAAAGATCTCGGCGAGTACAGCTCATTCCCATATTTGATTTTTCGATTTGAACAATTTTTGGTTCAACTTTGAGCCGTTCAAACAACCTGTCCCGCGATATTAACTTTTTAGTTAACAGTCCGATTTGAACAAACTTTTTTTTGTTCGAAAGATCTTTTCAAGGATACTTCATTCCCGTACCTACATTTCCGAATTGAACAATTTTTCGTTCAACATTGAACCGTTCAAACAAGCTGTTACCCCTAATAACTTTTGAGTGAACAGTCCGATTTAAACAAACTTTTTTTTTGTTCGAAAGATCTGGCAAGGATACTTCATTACCGTATTTAAATTTTCAATTTGAACATTTTTTCGTTCAACATTGAACCGTTCAAGCAACCCTTCTCCACCTAATAACTTTTAAGTGAACCGTCCGAATCGAATAAACTTTTTTTGTTCGAAAGATCTCGGAGAGACTCATTCCCACATTTCACTTTTCAATTTGAACCATTTTTCGTTCAATGATGAACCGTTCAAAAAAAATTTTATCATGAGCGCCTACTGGGAAATTTAAATTGAATGTTGATTCTAAACTTAAAGGCGGATTTCCTTCAAACTAACTTTGTAAGAAAACGTTTTTGATAAAAAAAATGTATGTAAAGTACTTTTCTGAAAAATCTTCTGTGAGGACTCTGATTCCGACTCTGACTCCGCAAACATGGTGGAAATGTAGGCTCAGAAAAAAATGACTGACTGGGCAGACGATTTTTTGTGAATTTATTCATTTTTTTTGTTTACTTTATTATTATTATTTTTATTTTATTTTTTTTTTTTTTTGGCAGACGATTTTTTTTTGTTTACAAAAATTTTTCATTCACGAGAGCATTTTATTCTTTATTTATATTTAACAACTGGCAACGGATTAAAAGTAAAATTCGAGACATTTTATTAACGAACGAGGTTTTTTTTCTTTCTTTGATAAAATGTGTTTTGATGTTCTTTGTACTTTTATTTTATTTATTAATTAATTTTCTTTTGAAAACGATTGTGAAATTTTCTACGGAAGAACTACAACAGTTGCATTCCTCAAAAGGTGCTACAAAACTTTATTTACTCTTTTATTTACTTTTTACGTGTTCATTTCATCTGATGAGAGGGGTATATTTTGCTTTTAGAAATCAGCTTTAAGTGCTATAAAGGTATGTTTGACATAATTTTCAGTTTCAGATATTCAAGAGAATACTGATTAGATGCTAGAATGCCGATGTCGATGTACGGGAAAGTAGGCTCGTTTAGTTGTTGACAGAACTTCTTGTTGAATATTGTATTAGTATTTTGCTAATGCTTGATTGTGAACAATGAAAATACTTCGAAATATCTCAGTGATTTTTACAGTTCTGATACAAATCCAGCAATAGAAATTTAATAGACTTAGGAATATCACTCCCACGCCCATTTCTAGACGAAAAAGCAAATCAACTTCAAAAAAGAATTCTGATTTTTAATGAAACTATTTGTGTTTAATCAATAATGCCACCAGTTATGAGTTGGTGATAGTTAAAACATAATTATTGTGAAGTATTCTAATATTTTGAACCACTTGAATAAATATTCTAATATTTTGACATTTCAAAATTATTTTATTTTTCTATTAAATTTTTCAAATGGAATAAATATTTTCAGATAATAAATAAGTTTAATCTACAACAAACCCTTAACAAAATTGTCATTTGCATATTTACATCAAAAGACACTAAAATACCAGACGATATTTAAAATTTGTACAAAAAACGTCATTATTCTAATATTTTGAAAAAAGGTGTATTTTGCTTTTAGCTACATAATTTTCAGTCTGCGATAATCAAGAGAATAATGATCAGATGCTAGAATGCCGGTGTCGATGTACGGGAAAGTAGGCTAGTTTAGTTCTTGAAAGAACTTCTTGTTAATTTGTGCAGGCGTTTTTCCTTTTTAAAACAAGTATCGAATCAGAGCTTGATATTCGATTTTTCCCATTTTCAAAAAAACTGTTGGAGCAACTCACTAGTATGGCTGTCACGCACACAATTTGAACTAAAAATAGCCAAAATTACGGTTCCAAGTTTCCAAAAGACTAACATCTCTCTTTGTTTCAAAAGTTTTGGCCTTTTCATCTCGAGGTCGGAAACTTTTCAGACAGCCCTCGTATATATCTATATCTATAAAAATGAGTGTATGTATATATACTTGTTCTCTATACAAATCCACAGTTTGCGTCAGATTTTCATCAAACTTGAAACAGAGGTTCCTTGATGCCCTAGAATTCTCATAGGCGTGGTCTTGAAATTTTAAAAAATCTAAAAAGCTCAAATTCAAGTTTTTTGTCAAAAAATGACCCTTTTATAGAAATCTAGCCTATTATTAGGCCTATTTTTTTAATCGACATAAGCCTTTAGGTTACAAATTGATAAAATATATGGTATTTAAATATTAGCATTTTCCAACAAAGATTAAAATTAAAACAATGAACTTTCATTTCAAGGCTCACCTTTTTCATTTTAGCATGAAATAAGTCAAAAACAATCAAACTGCTTTTTTTTTCTTTTCAACTGATAGAGATAAACCTTTAAAGCGAGAAAGTAATTTATTTCTGATTTATCAACCTTTCTACCTCGAGACTCGGAAACAACGAATAAGAAAAACATAAATTTTTGAATTGTAAGTATATTTAGCTACCACTCTGCAAAAATGCCTCCGAAGAAACGGAAAGCAATAGGACAAGTTCATCCTAAGGCAAAAAAAAAAAAAAAAACGGCTGAAAAACGTGAAAATGAGTCCTGAGGAGAGAAATCGAAGACTAGCGACAGTGCACATTAGAGATATGACGGCTAGAGCATCAGAAAGCAATGAGCAGCGTGAGTATCGTCTAAGAGATCTAAGAGATAGAGCAACTAGATCAAGACAATCGGAGACAGTGAGTCAGCGTCAGTTTCGTCTAAAAGAACAACAAGAGAGAACTACTACATCAAGACTATCGGAGACAGTGAGTCAGCGTCAGTTTCGTCTAAAAGAACAAGAGAGAACTACTACATCAAGACTAAATTTATTTATTCTTGCGCCTGAAGGTGAAACTAAGAACGTTGTTTATGAACAAGTTTTGCGTTAAATTTTTATTAGAATTTTTTGAGAAGCTAAAGTTTTATATTAATACGCACCCGGGCAACGCCGGGTATAAAGCTAGTATATATATATATATATATATATATATATATATATATATATATATATATATATATATATATATTATATATATATATATATATATATATATATTAGGTGTTTTAAATATGAAGACCGCCCTCGGGCGTGCACGAAGTCAGTGTAAATAACAACAATTAGAAAAATATTTGAAAAACGTCTAGAAAAAGTTTTGAAAAAACGTTATACGTGCAAAAATGTTATAGATTCAAAATGCAATACGACAATTTTTCATAAACAACTAAAATTTCAAAAATTATTTGGGTAAGTTACTGCTTCGTCTACGGAGAGTGGGAGCAGTTGGTACAAATAATAATTTGCAGGTTTCTGAAGAGGTCTCTTCAGAAGAGTCTCTTCAGTCTTTAAGACCTCTTCAGAAACCTGCAAATTATTATTTTTACCAACTGCTCCCGCTCTCCGTAGACGAAGCAGTAACTTACCCAGATAATTTTTGAAATTTTAGTTGTTTATGAAAAATTGTCGTATTGCATTTTGAATCTATAACATTTTTGCACGTATAACGTTTTTTCAAAACTTTTTCTAGACGTTTTTCAAATATTTTTCTAATTGTTGTTATTTACACTGACTTCGTGCACGCCCGAGGGCGGACTTCATATATAAACACCTAATATTTAGAATACATTTAATGCTCTAGCAGCAATTATGCGCTGATTGAATGTAGAATATCTTATTTTCACATTTTACCCATATATATATATATATATATATATATATATATATATATATATATATATATTTTTTTTTTTTTTTCCCCCGCCATTTGCGAACATTTATATTGAGCCTCTTTCTCAAGAAAGCTTAATGCCTTGTGCATGATTCAGAAGTATAAGTTAACGTTATGTTTAGTACGTTTAGTAGAAACAGCTGTCTGGCGTTTCAGACGGCAGCTGCTCATATAAATGCAGCTGCAAGAGCCATATTTCTTTGTAAAAGAACAGCTTACTTTAACATATTTATTCGAAATAATTCCTCTTACTCATATTTAGGCTTTTATTGAGAAAACATAACAGTTTTAGTCATATATCTGGTGAAAGGTGAAATCTGACGAACTTAGTATTTTGTGAATTTAAAAGCATTGTTGAAAATTGAAATGTATCAAAAAATTTAAAAGTTTAAACATTTTGAAATTTGATTTGCACATACGTATTTGAAAGTCAAGTATTTCCATACGTGTTATTAGCCTACTTTCCCGTTAAAAATAAAAGAGACGAAAAAAGCATTAATGCATCTAAAAAATATCGAAAAGTCCAAAACAAAGTCAAAAAGAAACAAAAAAGTAAAATAAATATCGAAAAATTAAAAATTGGAAAGTAGGGTATTGAGATGGAGAATTTGTGCGTCGGTCGGTCGGTCTGTCTGTCTGCCCCCCCCCCCCCCTAATGACTTTTGAATGAACATTCCGATTTGAACGAACTTTTTTTTGTTGGAAAGAACTCGGCGAGTACAGCTCATTCTCATATTTGATTTTTCGATTTGAACAATTTTTGGTTCAACTTTGAACCGTTCAAACAGCCTGTCCCGCAATACTAACTTTTTAGTGAACAGTCCGATTTGAACAAACTTTTTTTTGTTCGAAAGATCTTATCAAGAATTCTTCATTCCCGTTTTTAAATTTCCGATTTGAACAATTTTTCGTTCAACATTGAACCGTTCAAACAAGCTCTCACCCCTAATAACTTTTGAGTGAACAGTCCGATTTAAACAAACTTTTTTTTTGTTCGAAAGATCTCGGCAAGGTTACTTCATTATCGTATTTAAATTTTCAATTTGAACATTTTTTTGTTCAACATTGAACCGTTCAAACAACCTTTCCCCACTTAATAACTTTTAAGTGAACACAGTGGCGTAGGAACTTTGTTTGAACAGGGGGAGCCCGGCGCGATACCGGATCTTTGCGCCTTCGGGAGGGAGGGGGGAGACACTATTCGCCCCTTTATACACAAAATCAATTATAAAGTCATAAATGAACAAATAATCACTTTTTGTGAAAAAAAGAAATTTAAAAACATTGTTTTTTTCTCTTTTCCTCAGTTCAATTACACTTTTGCATTTTTAATGTGTACTTAGTTTTAGATGGAGTATTTGCTCAGAAATTGAAAATCTCAAATTTTTCTAACGGAAAAAATCCAAATGCTACCGTTAAAAAATGACTTTTGACGATTTTTGGTGACATGCGTGCATTTCCTAGAAAAAATAGATAACACATTTGAAAACAATATTTTGAGGAAAAAAATGTGCTGCAGAATGTTGTAGTAAAGAATTTTTTCCGGGGGAGCTGAGCGGGGCTGAAATATTCCAGGGGGAGCCAGAGCTCCCCCAGCTCCCCCTGTTCCTACGCCCCTGAGTGAACAGTTCGAATTGAGTAAACTTTTTTTTGTTCGAAAGATCTATGAGAGACTCATTCCCATATTTCACTTTTTAATTTGAACCATTTTTCGTTCAATGATGAACCGTTCAGAAAAATTTTTAACATGAGCGCCTACGGGGAAATTTAAATTGAATGTTGATTCTGAACTAAAAGGCGGATTTCTTTCAAACTAACTTTGTGAGAAAATGGTTTTGATAAATAATGTATTGTAAAGTATTTTTCTGAATAATCTTCTGTGAGGACTCTGATTCCGACTCCGGTTCCCCAACATGGCGGAAGTGCAGGCTCAGAAAAAAATGACTGACTGGGCAGACGATTTTTTGTTTATTTATTTATTTGTTTTGTTTAATTTATTTTTATTATTATTGTTTGTTTTTTTTTTTTTGGCAGACGATTTTTTTTTTTTTTTGTTAACAAAAATTTTTCATTCACGAGAGCATTTTATTCTTTATTTATATTTAACAACTGGCAACGGATTAAAAATGAAATTCGAGACATTTTATTAACGAACGAGTCTTTTTTTCTTCCTTTGATAAAATGTGTTTTGATGTTCTTTGTTCTTTTATTTTATTTATTTATTTTTTTTTCTTTTGAAAACGATTGTGGAATTTTTCTACGGAAGAACTATGACATGAACGCATTCTTTAAAAGGTGCGACAAAACTTTATTTACTCGTTTATTTACTTTTTACGTGTCTATTTCATCTGATGAGAGGGGTATATTTTGCTTTTAGAAATCAGCTTTAAGTGCTATAAAGGTATGTTTGACATAATTTTCAGTTTCAGATAATCAAGAGAATAATGATCAGATCCTAGAATGCCGATGTCGATGTACGGGAAAGTAGGCTCGTTTAGTTCTTGACAGAACTTCTTGTAAAATTCAGAACTGCAATACCAACAAGAGATACCTCTCTTTAATATTTACTTCATGTTTGAATAAATACCAACAAAAACTTATATATTTTTAAAGCATTTCTTACACATTCTCATTCATACATTCATAGGGTAATACTTTTTACGAAATTAATTTCGATATTCATCATCTTTTTGTTGTGAGGCAAACTTTTTTCTGCTCTTTCAGGTATTCAAGGAAAAGAGTTAAGTCATATTTCAGATGATAGAAGGGAAACTTCTCGTTGTATTAACTGTTGAAGTTGGGTAAAATATTTTTTTGCAGGACTAGCTTATTACCCGGCGTTACCCGGGTGCTTATTAATACAACATAGCTAATTATAATTGTTTTTAACTTATTTCATGCTAAAATAAAATAGATGAGCCTTAAATTGATAGTTCCTTGTTAATCGTAATCTTTATTGGAAAATTCTATGCTTGAAGGCTTCTCTATTACTCTATCTTTTCAAAATTGAAAGAAAATGACCATTCTAGGGCAAAAAATTTGAATTTTGAGTTCCTTGGATATTTTTTAATTTTCAAAACCCCGCCTATGTGAATTCTAGTGCATCAAGAAACCTGTGTGCCAAGTTTGATGAAAATCCGACGAAAACTGGATTTGTATAAGGAACAAACATAAAAACAAATGTATCTCTATATATAAAGATGACGGTCTTTTGTTGGTTTGTACGTTTGTAACCGCTGGCCAGAAGCCCCCACAGCACCTACAGACCTGAAACTTGGCACAAAAATTCGAACGTATCCCCGTGTAATGCATCTCGAAGGCCAAATTCTAAATTTCGAATTAGTTATTTTTAAATTAATTAATTAGTCTCATTTTTGGTGTATCGCCATAATAGAGGGGGGGAAACCTTCCCGCACCCCAAAACATTATATATCGCTGGAAAGGTTTTTTTCTGAAAAAGAAAAGTTTTAGCACGTTTCTCTCCGTTAATTAGAACAGGAGATATTAATTAATCAAATTTAGTCAATTTTCAAGGCTTAACTCTATATGCAAAACTGAAACACTAGGTCCATTTTTCAGACAAACTGCTCTTTCTTCAGTGGTTTAAATTTGCGTATAGAGTTAAACCTTGAAAATTGACTAAATCTCCTGTTACTTACTTAATTTAATGATTTTTTTATTTATTTGGTGCATTGTGATTTAAACTTCAACATGACTTTTAGTGGAATTTAAAAGGGCGTGGAGCACATTTGAATTAAAGAAGAAAATTTTTACTTCAGAGGGTTGGAGTAAATTTAAATTTATTCAGTTGACTTTCTTTTCATTTTTTGCACGGGCATCGCCGTGCGGGTTTTGCTAGTATATACTACATACATAAATCCATTTATATATATATATATATATATATAGATTACACTCTCAGTCCCGCTAAAAATAGCGCAGGGTCCCGTATTATTCGGGATGAAAACCCTAGCAGATACCGCCAAGTTCGCATCATTTGTGGTGACTCATTTTTGACACTAAATTCGGCGAAAAAATCCAAAATGTCATCAAGTTAGGCGACATTTCGAACCTAGCATGTAATTAGTATCTCCAACCTTATAACAAATGGAGAATTGATGAAATAAAGTTCTGAAAACTTTCAGATGCATCTTCTGCATGTATAAAAATGGGAATTTTATCTGCCAAGCCTAGTTAGCTTGACAGTTAGCTGTTGTCTAGAAAGCTTGTTTCAGCTCTGTTGTTGCGATTTCTATGCGCTGCAATTTTGACTGTGTGTTTTAGCGTACTTGGACTGAGTGTTTTAGCGTATTTTGCTTAATTGCTATGCTTGTTTTAGCAATTGAGAACGAATTTCTGGTGCCTACAAAGCAATAAATTTGCTGTGTTTTCACTAGAGCACACTTGTCATATAAAGAATTTCTTAAAGTGTGCAGTAGACTCACAACAATATAAAAATCTTAATGTAAAAAAAATAAATAAATGAACAAACTTGTCACAGTAATAGATTTTCTTATCATCTATTACTGTGGCAAGATACATTTTCCCACTTATACCTCTCCAGACTCCTGCGATATGACTTGACTGATAACTTTTTGCCATTGATAAGTTTCTTATTCACATTGTATCCAGTTTACAAACGATTTCTTTTCCAAGCCGGAAAAATTGTATTTATCAATTACGTCTGAAGAATATTCGCAATTGTTTTAGTCCACGTGATAAATAAGATTGAAATATCAAACATAATCAATTGAAAGTTTGATAGCTTATCCTTTTCACAATGGCATATGGCATAAAGGGAAAACTGGCTAGAGAAATCTTACACACGTTTTTACTTGAAATGTATGAAAATCTCTATCTCTACTAATAATAAAGCTGAAGGTGGGTCTGTCCTTCTGTCTGTCTGTTACGCGCGCAGCGCCAAAACCGTTCGGTCGATTTTCATGCCACTTGGCACAAAATTAGTTTGTAGCATGTAGTTTTGCACCTCGAAGCGATTTTTCGAAAATTCCATTTCGTTCTTTTTCTATTCTAATTCTTAGCGAAAATTCGATAAAATAGGGAAGAAATATTTCATGCACATTTTCAAGTCTTATGTCATTCGAAATCTTGAAATTTTCTGCTAAAAATAATGTCAGTTTGAAGTTTCTACGAGTATTAGAAGAGCTGTAATAATTGTTCTTAGAATCCCGGAAATTCAAGGCTTACCTTCAGCAAAGCAAGCCAAACGATTCTAAAATAGTTAAGCTCGAGAATAAAATTTGTTTGAAAATAAAGATGAAATGAAATATTTTATCAACGGAAATCAACTGTTCATGTTGTTACCACGGTTCCGTTTTTATTTCGTTTGGCGACAAATTTGGCGAAAAAATATTTTTTTTTAATTTGGGTTCAATTTGGCACTATTGGCGATATTTTGCGAAAAATCCGCTGAATGATGTTAAAATCGGCGATAGTTAGGAGATTAATCATTGTAAAACATTTTTTTTGGATTGTTTCGTGGCAAACTAGGGATGTAAATGTTTGAATTGTTATCTTGCTTATTCCAAGCACTATTTTAGCACTTAAGGCATCTACTAAAAAATTTACACGTAAAAGGAAGTAGTGTGGTGTCCATATCAAACTTTCATATCATACTTTGAAGGAATTATAGTTGAATTATAACTAAAATAGAGTATTTTTTCTGCTATATCAATTTTTTACAAATGAATTTTTAATTTTATACCACGGGCAAACCCGTGCGGGTTCCACTAGTAGTGACATAAAACGTAAAAAATGCTTTTTTTTTACTCCTAATAGTCCAAGAGCCAACCATTTTAAGACGTCTGGCTCTTTAATATAGCTTTCCTATGCTCTTCTGAGCAGCATGCCGGGTGTCTGGCAGCCGAGAGTGGTTGCGTTTTTTACTGCGCATCACATTTGTACTGGAAAAAATACAGTGAACTCTCACTTATGCGCCTGCCCTAGGGACCAACAGAAAAAGTCGCATAAGTGAGAGAGACGTATAACTGAACAAGCCTATTTAAAGGACTAAAACGCAACATAGGTTCTAATGAGAGAGTGAATAAGAATGTTTCTATAGACAAGGGACATATTACTACGGTTTGGCAATGACTGTAACGTAACTACAATGATTAAGAGAAAACAAAAGTTGTGGCATACCTAATTACAAACTGTTCCCTTTAAAACGATGCATAATAGATAATTGTCCCCCGTAGCGTACATAGACTAAGGTGCGCTCCCACGCAAAATTTGTAAGTGCGCCCCCCTCTCCAACTATAAAAATATAAAACGTATTTTTCCCGTGTAACTTTTGTGCTATTTTTCTGGGTCGCGCCCTCAAACCTCTTACGCCCCCCCCCCCCGCGCCGCGGGGGCTACGGGGGCGCTATGTACGCCACTGATTGTCCCTCTCCGAACTCTAGTTCATGCGGAAAAAATGCCTTCCGTGAGCAATAAAGGCGAAAGATTGAAGAGGAAAGTAAAGAAAAATGCTTATTTTTTAAAGAAAATAAATAAATTTTCATACATTTTAGGGAAAATTCGGCGCATAAGTGAAATATTTATCTTTAGAGCGACGCATAAACGAACGATACTATCATTATTTTGCTATGGAATGTGCTGGGACCATTTAAAATCGTCGTATAAGTGAAAAAGGCGCATAAATGGGGCGGCGTATAAGTGAGAGTTCACTGTAGTGATTTTTAAGTCCTTTTAGGGCAATTAAACGTCAAATCAGTTATGAAAAGAAAAAATTTGACCTCACCATTTCCGATTTTAACAAAATCTGGTGTGAAGGACCAATATGCCAAGATAAGCAATCCTGTCAATTTTTAGATTTCTACTTCAAAAATTGGGCGAAAAGAGCTGTTAAAAAACTTAAAAAGTGAGGGGAAAAAAACAAAAGTTTAAACATGCAAATGACTGTAACTTCTTTTCTAATGATAGTAAAATAAACATTCAAAAACCGTTGTAAAGGCAAGAAATAGAGCCTTCTATTGACATATTACATGAATCTTTTACAACAGGTTTAAGCCGCTAATTGGCCCCAAATGATTAAAAGAATCACTAATTTTAACCAGTAAAAATGTGATGTAGCAGAACACGCAACCACTCTCGGCCGCCAGACACCCCACATGCTGCTAAGAAGAGCATAGGGAGAGACAATATTAAAGAGCCAGACGTCTTAAAATAATCTCTGGAAAACGTTGGACTATAAAAATTTTCTATAAAATTGATTTGCACTTCAAAGTGACAGTTAATCTTTGTGTTTTAATTGAGCCATTATTTTGAAATTCATACAAAGTGTGATGGCAGTGATAATTTTTGATTTTCCTCATTTTTACTTTCTTCTATATCTAATATATAGAAGAAAGTATTGGATTCGTGAAAATTTTCGAATGTCGAATTTGACGGATTTGCACGTTTTGAGGTGTGCTGAGTCCACCTCGACCATTTTTGGAAAATGTCTGTGTGTGTCTGTGAGTCTGTATGTGTGTGACCAGTTTTTGAGGCCGCGCTAGAGCAAAAACTACTGCATGAAATCGAACAAAAATTTTTGCACATATGTACCACCATGTGAACTGGTGCACCTGACTTTTTTTAGGGAATTCCTCTAAGGGGGGTGGAGCAATCGCACGTGTTCTGCGCGTGGGTGATCAGGAAGTAACCGGCGGAATCAAACGAAAATTGGTCCATAGGTAGACCCTATTGAGTACAGGTGCTGATTCAATTTGTGTGTCAATATCTCAAAGAGGGTGGAGCAATCGAGCGTTCTTCTTATTTAATGTAACTGCTATATCTCGAGAAGTAATGAACGAAATCGAACAAAAATTGGTACTCAAGTAGACGTTAAAGAGTACAAGAGCTGATTTAATTTTTGTGTCAATTGCTTAAAGGGTCAATCAAAAGTGCTTATTTTGTCATTGCACCTGCTATACCGCGAGAAATATTGCTGCGATTTGAATTAAATTTGGAATAACACTAACCCAATATGGAAGCAAGCATCGATTAAATTTTGGCGCCAATCGCCCCAGGAGGAGGGTGGGGTGATTTTTGCGTTTAGTCAACAATGCGAAAAATAAATTCATTAAAAAATCGCTTTCACGCTATTTAATTTTCAAAACATCTGAAAACTTTCAGTGATTTGAAATTTTTAACTCTTTTTACTAACAAATAAAATGTTTGCAATTAATCTAAACAAGGCTTTTACAATGATTTCCGATTTCGCTCATTGATTCTGCATTTGCAGGGGAATTACTATAATTGGGAAATTGGAGCTGTCTCCAATTATTCGGGCGAGTATTTTATTTTGTAACCGGAATTCATAAGATAGATATAAAAGAAAGTTTCGTGACGGCCACGACAGCTAGTTTTATATGTCAAGGTAGGTCGTGAGAAGTAAACATTCTGAAGTTTGTAGCCCCCAAAAAAATTTGTTCGCTCGGTAAAAATTCCCAAAGTTTGATATTATGCAGCGCTTTTTTGGTAAAACAGCTGAAAGACGCATTTCAGTGCGCTGTAGTTTTTTACAGAAACACCACCTCAAAGTTACGTTTACATTTATTGATTGTACAGTGTCTGGTAATGAGGACCCCATAGTTATTTGGGTTGGTGTGTGTTGCTTTTTTTAGATAACCCTACACTGCATAGCATTGCCCACAGGGTTGGCAAGATTTTGGACAGAACGGTAAAAACCACGGTTTAAACCATGGTTTAAACCGTCCTGTCCAAAACCCATGTGTCCAAAACTGTCCTAAACTGTCCAAAACTACATTTTTAGTACAATTTTATATTTTGAACAAATATCAAAAGCACAAAATTATACTTGAAGTTAAGACTTAATTTATTTAATGTAAACATTTAAATATGTACATAAAAACATATATAAGATTTTCAGCCCCCCCCCCCCCCCTTCTGTTTTTTTTTTTTTTTGGAATGGATATTTTTGCTTGCATTATACTAAACTGAACTTCATCAACTTGATGGAATTTCCAAAATTGTTTTAAAAATTCCTTAGGTTATTGTACTTACAAATACAAGTAAATGACAAAAGTGACATTTCATAATCAGACACTAAATCATTACTGATCCTTGGAAAATGTTGATAAGTTTTTCTAAATATTTGCAAACTAGGATGTTTTTTTTTTCTTGAGGAAGTATATACACATATGAAGGGCTCGGGTGTAAAAAATGGTAACTAGCATTTCAAAAAATCAAAACTTTTTCTTTTAAATATGGATTTATTGCTTCGAGACATTACTGTAGCAAGTTTTTTCTATTTAAAAAATGAAGTCGTTACATTGTTTAAGTGCTGTGTGTCTCAGGTATATTTAATGTCATTTTTACAAGTGACTTTTGTTTCTTTAATTTGAAACAATACGTCTTTTCGAGTTTGTCAGATACCAGTTTACGCCCGAGCCCTTTATATATATATATACTGTTAGAAACAAAATACACAGTATTAAAAACAAAAATCAAAAATAGAAAAATTTTCTTGAGTACCGTAAAATGGGGCTAATCGGAACACTTTTCAGCTTTGATTGTACAAAAAGCAGTTAAAAGATTTTTTTTTTAATTTGATTTTTTGGGTAAAAACTTTGGTCGTGCTTTACTTTTGATATTCCAAGCAAAGACAAAAGATTTTGAACAATTATTATTAAAATATATAGGAATTTATGGGTGTTCCGAATCACCCCGCTGATAGGGGTCAATCGGAACACATGTTAAAATTTTTATTTTTTTCAATTTAATCGGTAATAGGTCTCACAAACATGAGTAATATTGATGGGGGAGAATAAGAACAGATAATTACTGTCAAATAAATGTATAATTTCAGTTCCAGTAAACGTTTATAAATTGTCAAAATTCAAAATAATTTTGAACTTATGAAAAATGAAAAGTAATTTCAAGAAATGCTTTTGAATTGAAATACAAAGATTTAACATGAATGGAAGTCACTCATGTCGTCCACAAATATGTACTTGTCTTTAAAACTAGCAATTGTGACTTGGCTTAAGTTTTTTCATAACATCTCCTGGGATGAACTCTGCCTTTTCTTTAGTTTCTTGAAATCTCTGGGTTTCGGGGATTGTCCTGAAAGATTTTTTCGCTTATTCATCACTGTCTGTGTGCTGGACTTTTACTACATAAAGTCTATGAGACTTTCCCCTTTTATTTTAAGTAAAAAGAAGTCTCCTGGAGAAAAAATCTTTTGAAATCTGCAACTTTTTGTCATTCTAAGATCTAGTTCCTCACGAGAAGGGATAAACAGTAATAAATCCTTGTCCTTGTCTTGATTAGAAGAATTGGGGTTAAAATATTGATTTTCCAAACAGTTTCCTTTAAATAAGTTTGAATTGGAACAACAGAACTAAGTGTTCCGATTCACCCCGCAAATTTTTTTCCTACGGCATTTTTCAGAATTCTTCATTTTTATGACACAATTTATAAAAATTGTAAATTCTAATGTGGTATTCTGTTGTTCAGATACATGTATAATTGAAACATACCACTCATGGTTTTTAAATATAAGAGGGTTTGTTCTTGCATATGAAGTTTTGTAGTCTATGAAAATGTGATGTTTTCTAGCAATTCACGTGCAGCCCTCTTTAGAAGCCAGTAGTGTTGCCAGATTGACAAAAGTAATTTTTTCCTACTTCCTATGATCTTACCTTTTAAAAAAAAAATTCATGGCGAAAAATACCCAATAGTATATTTATGAAGAATTTCTTTATACGGTCGGGAAGTTTTGTTCCGATTGACCCCGCTGTTCCTATACACCCCATTTTACGGTAGTGAAAAACATTTTATCATCAGTTTATTATTCTTCAATCTAAGGTTAAAAAAATTATTTGAACATCACTGAAAACATTATTGTAAAGAAACCACAAAAGACTTCAGTTTTACACATTTTGAGTTACAAATAGAGCTGAAATTATCTGCTTCAAGACTTTTTTTGACAGTACTACTAATTCCTATTTTATGAAATTTTTATTCAGTGGAGTTATGAGTAAATTGTTCATTTTTTAACGTATATTAAAATTACTAATATAATTAAATATTCACAAATTTTAATTAATTACAACTAATTAACACTAAGAAACTAAGATGTATGCATTATCAATATTATAGCTAATAGAAATTAGTCAGCTTAAAACCATTTTGCCATGCTTTAGACAGTTTAAGACACTTTTGGACAGTTTAAGACACTTTTGGACAGTTTTAGACAGTTTTGGACAGTAAAACCCACCTGTCCTGTCCAAAACCAGTTTTAGACGTCCAAAACCCCAACCCTGATTGCCCATTGGATACATGGACTATTTTTCCTCATGACCCATACATAAGGCAACGCAAGCATGAAAAGCAATTATTATATATCTTTAAAGCAAATATAACCATCTATCCTCAAAATTTATTTTTTTTAAATGTGTTCCAATGTTTTCTTGTTGCACTAAAAAACATAAAACAGTCTTTCAAAGAAAAATAATTATGCAGTGTAAGGGTTAAGGGGCCGCAAAGTTTTGTTTTTAGTCCATTTTCGCTCGACTTTGAACTGCGTTATTTCCCCCTGAAAGCAACCCCTCGAAATTTTTTTAACATACACTGAAAATTTATACTATATGCAGAGAATATGTGGTACAAAAATTGTTTAATATCTCAGTGCTTTGAAGAGAAACCAACTTAAATATTTATCAAATTCTCAAAATTTGTGGTTTTTTGATCGCATTTAACTTAAAACAGCAACCCTAGAAAAAAAAAACTTTTATGAATTATTGAACCTACAGATATGTGGAATAACGTAAAAAAGAAGATTGCGTGGGGTCTCGTCTAGTTTTCAAGAAAATAATTTTTTTGTAGCTCATTTTAATGCTTTTTTCTCATAGTAAAATGTGTTCATCAAGTAGGTCAGATCTTCTGAAACTTTAAGCATATATTAATGATATATTTAAGTTTTTTAGAGAAAGAGAAAACGACTAAAAACACTTAATTTTGACTAAATTTTAATAATTTTCAGTTTTTTAATTGCAATTAACTCAAAAAATGTGAAATCCTAAGAGAACTATTGAATGCACATATTACTAGCTTTGAAATATTGGAAAAAGTAAATTCGGTCAGATGTATTCTAGTGGGAGGTCACAGTGACCTTCCTAAAAATTTAACAATCATAATAAAATTTTCATAATCATTGTCATAAAAATTTTGATGACGATTCGGCAAATTTGGAAACGATATTTCAACATGAAGATTTTTTAATGATACATTTTTTTCACGTGTGCTTGATCGTATTTTGTAAAAAATTAAGTTCGAGTGCCCATGACTATCTTATACTTCTCAAGATGATCTTAATTTTCCAAAGGAATTTCCTAATTTTTCCGAATTATAAAATAGGATCAAGCCCACACGTAAAAAATAAATAAGTAGAAAATGTCAATGTTGCAATATTGTTTCCAAAGTTGCTGCATCTTCAGAAAAATTTTCCGAATATGAACTTTTTCTGGAGATCACAGTGACCTCCTTTGACTTTATATTGGGGAGCCTTTAAAAATACCTCACAGTATTTACTTTTTCGAATATTTCCAGTCAGGGAGGGGCGATGGGACGATCAAAGTTCTAAAAATGCAAATTTATACGAGTTTTAACAATATTGGGGGAAAGATGGTTTGAGTTCTCCCCCGGAAATGTTTCAGAATTAAAGTCCGAAACCTTTGTGATCAATATTTGTAAGTAAAAACTAAGTAAGAAAAATCGATCACTCCTCCCTTGAAAAATTTCTGGATCAGCCCCTTGACTTCAGGGCTTGACACCTTACTTTTTCTGCCAGTTTGCTGGCACTTTCAACTTCATTGAAATAACATCTGCCTTTAGCTCTGTCCTCTTAAGACTGATGGGTCCATTGAAGACGAAACTGCAGTATCTGGCGGATGGCATAGCTCGTTACCATCGAAACTCCGAGTTTCGATGGTAACGCATAGCTGAGATGTCGGTACATTGCATGTAGTTCTGCTTTAGCCCTGACTTAAGGGTGGTAATCTCTTCCTGATTGAATGACTTTTCTTTTAACCTAAACCTATTCCGCATGAGGAGAGACTCGCTTTTTTTTTTTTTTGCGATTATTTGCTTTAAATATTGCAGGTTTGTATGCTCAAATGCACATTTGTTATCCGTAATGGTCAATCATAACTTTTATTAATCCTTCTATTTGTCAGAATCAATATATCCTTGAAAGTAATGGAACATAAAGGTTGAAGTAGTTAACTGCCAATAATTCTAAAAATATTTAGAGATGCCTTGTCAACAAATGATCTTCAAGAGAAAAAATATAACAAACAGCTCATTTCTGTAATATTGTCTAAAAATAGGTTCTAGTATTCACCAACACTGCACGGTAGCATTGGCCAGTGCTGGACTTAAATATCTCCCAGAATAACAAAGAAGTTAACCATTTGAAACCGGCAGACCCAGCATTTTTCGATATTGACAAGTTTTATTGTTTCCGACATTGGCCAAAAATGGGTTTAGTATTGGCCAACACAGCACCGGCATTGGCCAGCGATGGGCACGAGTTTTCCTAATATTGTAAAAAAGTTAACCGTTTGATGTCGGCCGACCCAAATTTTCCCGATAATGGACAATCTTTGAAATGGTGTGTTACCGTCATACTGGCGTCCAATATTGGTTAATATTGCAAAAAGATTTCTGACCGACATTGGCAAATTTTGTTCTGTCAGTGTTAGGCAGGAATTCAAGCAAAACAGGCGATCGCAAATTGCAATCGCTTCTGGAAATGAATTACATTAGAACGTTTCTTGATAAAAACATCGTGACGTCAGCGTGACGTTTGCCTATGAAAAACGAGCTAGATAAAACGTCACAGCCTACTTGGCGAATAAGAGGAGATCGCTGATTGCTTGTGAGCTCTTATTGGCTCCACCCGTAGTGACGTCAGTCTCAGTACCAAGTTAAGTTGCATTCGCATTTATAAGTTGCAATCGCTACTTGGCACAGACGTCACTACGGGTGGAGCCAACAAGAGCTCACAAGCAGTCAGCGATCTCCTCTGATTCGCCAAGTAGGCTGTGACGTTTTATCTATAGCTCGTTTTTCATAGGCAAACGTCACGATGTTTTTACCAAGAAACGTTCTAATGTAATTCATTTCCAGTAGCGATTGCAATTTGCGGTCGCCTGTTTCACTTGAATTCCTGCCTGAGGCAGGAAAATTGCAATCGCTACTGGAAAAGAATTACATTAGAACGTTTCTTGATAAAAACATCGTGACGTCAGCGTGACGTTAGCCAATGAAAAACGAGCTGGTTAAAACGTCACAGCTTACTTGGCGAATTAGAGGAGATCGCTGACTGCTTGTGAGCTCTTATTGGCTCCGCTTGCAGTGACGTCAGTGCCAAGTTTATTTGCTGATAATGTAAATAATTTCTAGTAGCGATTGCAATCGAAGCGATTGCAAACCGATTGACATCGGCCGACCCAACTTTGTGCCGATGTTAGCCAATACTGCTGTGCTACTGGGAAAGGTGAAGAATTGAAACAATTAGGGTATAAAATAGAATAGGACTTCAAAATTTCTCATTTGTCTGAATTTTTTCTCTAATTTGTTAAGAAGTTCTGTGTTGAAACAAAAAAACTAGAAATGAAAGAAATGTGTCCTGCTCCTTACTTTCAGAAAGTGCAGTCCCAACTATGGAATTAGAAGAAAAAAAGTTGCTTTTTATATGTTAGAAACATGAACACGAGTTCAAAGTTTTGGATATTTTATTTTTTGAGGAACATCAACAAAGTATTGTAAATAAAATAGATAAATAAAGGTTACTTGCCAAGGGCAACAAGATGGCGCTTTCTGCTTCCATGCTTTTGAACCGACGATGCGCATGCGTCAGAAATACGCGGGTGCTTGTTTTCTGCGAAATATCGCGATGAGAAAATCTGGTTTGCTCGATAAAGGAGCTTCGTGTTTGACTTTTATGGCTCAAATTGGGAGATTCGACTCTCTTGCACCATGGTAAATTCCAATTCTTGTTCTCGTATTAAGTTTCAAAGGTTACATAATCACTGCTTTCCATGCTTCCATGCCACATTAAAAAAAATGATGTTTTGGTAACAGTCGGATTAAAATTAAAAGTCCACTTAAAACATGTTTACCTTTCGGTCTATTGAATGTGATATTTCTATGTCTAGAACTTGTAATTGTGCTTGTTAATGCAGTGTCCTGTGTTTTTCACTCTTATATCACAAAAACGTTTCTTAGCCCCCCTCTCCCCAAGAGCAATGGGGCGCGCCATCAAAAATACTACAGAGCCCCTCAAAGAACGTGACCCCTTCTTCTAAATGAGAAAATAACCCTTAAAAACACCCCCCTTAAATTTCAATGGCACAGTCTGCGCTATCACCCTTTTCTTGATAGGCACTCCTGTCAACTTTGAAAAATAAAAAAGCTCTAATTTCAGTTGATATTGTGTAAGATTGTTAATTTGTCCTTAGATTTCTCTGTGGTACCTGTGGTTTGTGCCTGCTGCCTTCAGTCTTGTTTACACAAATGCTCAACTAAGTAATAACAAGGATGACTTGTTAAACTGGTGTTTAGATTCTGTTACTCATAAGCATAAACCTGGTAAAGAAGATGATTTGCATCAACAAGTAAGTACTTTTATGTAAATTTTCTGCATTGCTCTAGTTTATTTAACCTTTAGGAAACAGGCGGTACGCATGTTGTACCATAAATCTTTTTTCTTTAGAGGATGGGGTTGAAATTTTCTCTCGAACCCTTTGGAGCCGAGGAGTTTTTGTATTTTTCATACGTCTGGTATGACAGTTTATACCTTCTCTTTTCAATGGAAAAGAAATCTGTGGTTCAACTGTCATACTACCTGGGCTGAAAGAAAAATTTCTATATGAACAGCCCGGATCCAAAAGGGTAATGAGGAAGTGAACAACTGTGTTTTATAGTTTGGTAAGAGAATAGAATTTTTGTAGCTTCTTATAGCAATTTTCTCTGTGAAATTTATGATTAATGTTTCCAAGTCATGTGTTAACCAGTGAATTAGTTTTGATGTCAAATTGAGTGGAAGTAAATTTGTATATGAAATTTTTTTTTTTAAAGGATAGGTGAATAATAAGTAAAAGACTAACAATCGAGTCTTGATAAATCAAAGCCTTGTAATATTCCTTTTCTCAAAGTGTACATTGTATCCCCAGATTCTTGAGAAGGTTATGAGAACTTATAATTCGAACTACCAATAACTCCAAGGTTTTAGCTGATCCCTTGTGACTTCGTTATGGAGACCCGACTGTATTTTGTTATGAAAAGGTTTTTTATGAAACTACATTTACTTAATGTGTGTTTTTATTTTCTTTCTAACTGCGCATCATTCAAAGTAAGTGCTCCCTGATAAGAGTTCACTGTTCCCTTTATTTAATCAGTTATTGTATCATTCCACGGTGACTGACGTTACAGTTTGACTCTATTTTTAAAGTAAAAATTCAGTACTGACTTGAAATTAATTTTTTGCCCCTGAATTTGAACTAAAATTTAGGAAAACAATTTTTAAAATTTTAAAAAAGGGAATTTTTTTAAAAAAAAGGGGGAATTAAACATATTTTTTTTTTACAAAAACGTTAAAATTTTTTTTCATTTAAACTTTTTCAAATTTAAACAAAAAAAAAAAAACCCCAAAAAAAAAAATTTTTAAAACCCAAAACAAACCCCAAATTCCCTTTTTACAAACCCCTAAAAAAAAAAAACCCCCCCCATTATTTCTAAAAAATTCAATTTCTAAAAAATAACCCTTTCCAATTTTTTTTTTAAAAAAATTTCCCCCTTTTTCCCCATAAAAAAAACCTAAATTTTAAAAAATTTATTTTTTTTTTTAAAAAACCCCCTCAAAAAAACCAAACCCCAAAAAAAAATTTTTTTAAAAAAACTAAATCAAAATTTTTTCAAAAAAAAACCCCCTTTCAATTTTTAAAAAAATTTTAAAAAACCCAAAAAAAAAAAATTTCCCCCAAATTTTTTCAAAATTTTTTTTAAAATCAAACCCCCCCAAAATTAAAAATAAAAAAAATCCAATTTAAAAAAAAATTTATCAAAAAATTTTTTTTTCCCCTTTCAACAAAAAACCCCAAAAACAAAAAAAACCCAAATCCAAAAAACCAAAACAAACCCCCTAATAATTTTTTTTTTTTTTCATCTAAACTTTTTTTTAAAACAAAAATTTTCTAAATTTTTTTTCAATTTTTTAAACTTACATTATTTTTAAAAAAAAATTAAAAAAAAAAAAAAAGGGGGGTTTTGGGGAAAACTATTTAACTTTTTAAATTTTTTTTTTAAATTACCCCACAAATTAATTTTTATTTGGGAAAATTTGTTACAACCTAAACCACTTAAAAAAAAAAACCATAAAAAATTTCCCCAAAAAAATTTAAAAAAATTTTTAATAATTTCCCCCCCCCCCCAAAATTTTTTCCTTTTTTTTAAAACAAAAAAAAAAAAAATTTAAAAAAATTTTTTTCATTAACCCCCAACCCGTTAAAAATACCAAAAGGCCATTAGCCATTAGGGGTTTAATTAAATCCTTTTTAATTTTTAAAATCTTTCAAAAAAAAAACCCAAAAACAACCCTTTTATTTTCATTAAAAAATTTTACTGATTTAAAAAAAAAACATTGCTCAAAAAAAATTTAATTTTTAATTCATTTTTTTTTTTAAAAAAAAATTTAAAGAAAAAAATTTAAAAAAATTAACTATTTCTTTTAAAAAAATTTTTTTAAAAAATTGCCTTTTGAATAAACATTGGGGGGAAACCTAATTTTTTTTTTTTTTCGAAAAAATTTCTTTAAAGCCCATTTCAAATTTTTACGTTAAAACTTTGACTTAAAAAGGTACTTTTTTTTTTGGGGCCTCTTTATCTGAAAAAATTGACAAAATTTTAGCCTTCTTTGGTTTCCTTTTGAAATTTTAAAAAATTTTTAATTTTTATTCAGAAATCACCCCCCTTTTTTACCTTATTTTAAAAATTTTTAAAAAAATTTAACAAAAAAATTTTGGGGTGGCCAGAGGAAATTGGGGGGCCTTAAGGCCCTTAAAAAATAGATAAAGCAAACGGACCCTTCACAAAAATCGGATCAAGCAAAACGGACCCTTCACAAAATGCTGATCAAAATAATGCATAGCATATTTCTGCTTAAAATATTTTCACATTTCTTGAAGTGTAGTATATGTAAAAACTTTTTTGTACGGTACAAAAATAGATATGCATACAATCGATTGTGATTTGGATTTTTTCACTAATATTGAAGTTTTTCCGAATCTTTAGGAAAATAACGTGGCTATTTCAAAAGGTAGTCTAGGCTATTATGAAGCTTTTGTGGTAATTTCACAGAAAAAAATTGTACTGTAATTTGCTACATTAAAAGCATATGTTTCAATTCCGCAAATTTGCTTTCTCATTTCTATATATTGTTTCACAAATAAATTCATCTGCTTCTAGGAGTATTGCAGATGTTTTTTTACCGTCTTATCTCTTCAGAATTACCATTATTCCAAACAGTTTTGATATCTTTCCAGCCTGGTGCACGTCTCCTAAGATCATATATAGGGTCCAAAATTACTTAACCATGTTCTGTTTTCATTGGCCAATACTTTACTTTAACTGCCATACAGGGAGAGTTAGGAGTACTTGTTTGTCCAGTTTCAATTAAAAAAAAAAACAAGAAGTTCTGTCAAGAACTAAACGAGCCTACTTTCCCGTACCTCGACATCGGCATTCTAGCATCTGATCAATATTCTCTTGAATTGTGCAATGAGTTACCGCCCATAAGCCAGGGCTGAGGCAGAACTGAAGAAAATGCACCCACAGCTCGATCATAGCCAGGGTTGGCAGGTTTCTGCCGAGGCGGTAAAAACCACCGGTAGAAACCGGTTGAAACCGGCATGGCAAAAACCAGTTTTTGCCACATTTTTGGCAGAAACCCAAAAAATGACATGAAAGTAATTACAGACATACAATAGATAAAACACAGTAGAAACAATTAAATGTTAACCTAAGTAAATTTATTTATCAGATTATTACCATTCAAAATCAAAAGTTACATTGTTTGCACTTTGCAGCAGTCGATAACATAATACAAGTTTGGATGAAATTTGAAAACCTAAACAAATTCTTAGTTTGTTATGTATAAATGAAAAATTTGAAAAGATTCTCTCAACCCCAGCAGAACTAGCTGGCATTGCCATTAAAGTATAAGCAAGATTTATGAAATGTTCATCTAGTTGCACATTTTTTTCTTCTTTTAAGGCAGAGCTAAAATTTACGAGTTGTACTGTACCAAGTGCGGTCGCTCGCTGGTATTCTAAGTTCACATTAGCTACCAGTTTTTTTGGCTCTCTTTGCTCTATAAGAGGATTTTTGCCTCCAACTCGTTCACTTTCGTATTCCATGCTGATGAGTGCATAATAAGCACGAAACTGCAGTCCATGGATCGAAATAACCGAGTTGGCGGTGTATTGCATGTTCCTCTTGCTTAGAGGCGGTTACTCACTGCTTTATACTTGAAAGTAGCTTCATTCAGTTATGTTTAGAGTTAAATGGCAAGCTATTGGATTATTAGAGTTAAAAAAAATCAGATAAAATCTGGTATTTATTTTGTATGACTATTTAATATGCTACCTAAACTCATTACACTTAATGTAAACAAAATAAAAAATCAACAAACAACAAACAAACAATTCTTGTTAGTCACAAAATTACAAAGTTAATATTTCTAATATGTAGCAATATCAATATAATTTTTTTCTTATTACATTACATTTTTGAATATTAATTATTTTATCAAGTTTTACAATAATGAAATTGATTTTTATTTCTTAGCTTACTTGGTCTAAGGTTTTTAGAAATTACCAGAGCTATAATAGACATTTTTTAATTTCTGCCAATTTTTGCCAGTTTCTGCCGGTTTTTACCGGTTATAACCAGTTTCTGCCACCGGCAGGGCAAAAACCGGTTTCTGCCGGCAAAAAGCCAACCCTGATCATAGCATCCTAAGACTGCAGTTTCGCCCTTATTATTTGCCTTCAAATTTCGAGTTGAGCCGCACCATAGTTTGCGGACGCTCGCTGGTAAGATAAATTCACTTTATCTACCAGTTTGTTGGCTATCTTAGCTACATTAAGAGGATTTTTGCCTCCGGCTCGATCATTGGCTATTCCTAACTGAGGAGCCCATAATAAGGGCAAAACTGCAGTCTTAGGATGCTATGATTGAGCTGTGGGTGCATTTTCTTCCATTCTCTTGAATATCTGAAACTGAAAATTATGTCAAACATACCTTTATAGCACTTAAAGCTGATTTCTAAAAGCAAAGTATACCCTTCTCATTAGATGAAACGGACACGTAAAAAGTAAATAAACGAGTAAACAAAGTTTTGTCGCACATTTTAAAGAATGTAACTGTTATAGTTCTTCCGTAGAAAAATTTCACAATCGTTTTCAAAAGAAAAAAATTAATAAATAAAATAAAAGTACAAAGAACATCAAAACACATTTTATCAAAGAAAGAAAAAAACCTCGTTCGTTAATAAAATGTCTCGAATTTTATTTTTAATCCGTTGCCAGTTGTTAAATATAAATAAAGAATAAAATGCTCTCGTGAATGAAAAATTTTTGTAAACAAAAAAAATCGTCTGCCAAAAAAAATAAATAAATAATAATAAATTAAACAAAAAAAATGAATAAATAAACAAAAAATCGTCTGCCCAGTCAGTCATTTTTTTCTGAGCCTGCATTTCCGCCATGTTTGCGGAGTCGGAGTCGGAATCAGAGTCCTCACAGAAGATTTTTCAGAAAAGTACTTTACATACATTTTTTATCAAAACCGTTTTCTTACAAAGTTAGTTTGAAGGAAATCCGCCTTTAAGTTCAGAATCAACATTCAATTTAAATTTCCCAGTAGGCGCTCATGTTAAAATTTTTTCTGAACGGTTCATCATTGAACGAAAAATGGTTCAAATTGAAAAGTGAAATATGGGAATGAGTCTCTCCGAGATCTTTCGAACAAAAAAAGTTTATTCAATTCGGACGGTTCACTTAAAAGTTATTAGGTGGAGAAAGGTTGCTTGAACGGTTCAATGTTGAACGAAAAAATGTTCAAATTGAAAATTTAAATACGGTAATGAAGTATCCTTGCCGAGATCTTTCGAACAAAAAAAAGTTTGTTTAAATCGGACTGTTCACTCAAAAGTTATTAGGGGTGAGAGCTTGTTTGAACGGTTCAATGTTGAACGAAAAATTGTTCAAATCGAAAATTTAAAAACGGGAATGAAGTATTCTTGATAAGATCTTTCGAACAAAAAAAAGTTTATTCAATTCGGACGGTTCACTTAAAAGTTATTAGGTGGGGAAAGGTTGCTTGAACGGTTCAATGTTGAACCAAAAATGTTCAAATTTAAAATTTAAATACGGTAATAAAGTATCCTTGCCGAGATGCTTCGAACAAAAAAAAAATTGTTTAAATCGGACTGTTCACTCAAAAGTTATTAGGGGTGACAGCTTGTTTGAACGGTTCAATGTTGAACGAAAAATTGTTCAAATCGAAAATGTAGATACGGGAATGAAGTATCCTTGAAAAGATCTTTCGAACAAAAAAAAGTTTGTTCAAATCGGACTGTTAACTAAAAAGTTAATATCGCGGGACAGGTTGTTTGAACGGCTCAAAGTTGAACCAAAAATTGTTCAAATCGAAAAATCAAATATGGGAATGAGCTGTACTCGCCGAGATCTTTCCAACAAAAAAAATTTCGTTCAAATCGGAATGTTCATTCAAAAGTTATTAGGGGGGGGGGGGACAGACAGACCGACCGACCGACACACAAATTCCCCATCTCAATACCCTACTTTCAAATTTTTAATTTTTCGATATTTATTTCATTTTTTTTTTTGTTTCTTTTTGACTTTGTTTTGGACTTGGCGATATTTTTTGAACTTGGCGATATTTTTTGGACTTGGCGATATTTTTTAGATGCATTAAGCCACTTTTAATACTTTTTTCGTCTCTTTTATTTTTAACGGGAAAGTAGGCTAAAAAGGGCAGGTGCTATTTAAAACCGGGCTCTTTTGTGTTCTGCATTTTCTTGTATTTCTTTTCCTAATTTATCTTTTTTAAAACTTGATTCTAAACTTACTTTAAACTTAGCTAGATGATCACTTAAAAAAAATGTATTTTTTCTCCTTTTTCTCTGCTCCATACACTGTTTTTGAAAAACTAATCTTCATATTTTCCATCATTTTAAATTTCTCTCACCTAATATGTTGCCTTTTTTCAGCAGTTAGTGCCATAGTTTATTTAAAGCATCTTAGTGAAAAGAGAAATGTGACTGATGTTACACATTTTAAGCAAGTTTTAAATATATTAATTCAACTACTTTTAAATATTTAAGTGAAGAAAATCAAAGATATCGTAAATGAAGAGAATATGACTTGTTGTAATCTTGGGTTTAGTTTTGTTTAAGTAAAACAAACTTTTATACTATTTTGTGACTGACGTTACATGAATGTGAGGACTAATTAAAAAAATTGTTTACAAAATAATTATAACAGTTTGAAGCTTCTTTGTTGGTTTAATCTCTTCATTCATAAACTAAATTTCAATAAAAAATAAAACTGTTGACATACCAGTTAATTTCATAAGTAAAAAAACAGATGAACTTTCAATAGCTCTAATACAAGAAAACATATGCACAAAATGGTGTTGTCAAAACTTACCTATAAAACTTACAAGAAATGAGTTTATAGCCTTTTTAGCGTTATTTTACAAAGAAATCATTCTTTTTTACATCATATGAAATCAAAAAACTATTGGTACATTGAAATTTTTTTTCGTGTGTGATGTATTTTCTAAATTTACGAGTAGTTTTTAAAAAACTGAAACATTTTTTTACTAAATAAAATGTGTTTCTTGCTAATTTTAGAGAACTCCAGTTAATGTACAAAAGGAAGCAAGTATAATTTAAAAAATATATATATTGGAGTCTCATATTGGCACTCCACTCGCTCATAACTTCCTATTTTGCTGTTGGCAGGCAGCAGTATAGGACTAAAGATTTGGTGTTCTTTTGTAAAAAATGTCAAAAAAATATTTGAAGTTGCAGACTATATGTTATCTTAGTCCGCCATAGAATTTCTTATCGATCGTGTGTCAAATATATTTAGTCAATGAGAAACAAAGTCACTAAGTTGAATGCATTATAATTTTCCAAAAGCTGTTATTAAAAACAAAATAAGAGTTTTTAAAAATTGGATCTTTTAAAAAGTCTTTGAAACTGCATTGAATTAGTTTGCATTTCATTGAAACTCCTTAAACCACCATTGTGCTTGTTAAATTTATAGTGCTAGAGGCATGAATTTTGTCAGTTCTTTTACTTCATGATCTTACACAAAAATTTGAAGTTAGATAAAAACATATAACTTGCAATAGCGTTTATTATGAAATAGTTGTCTTTAAAACTTTTGTTTGCATGTTTTTTTAAAATCTTTGTTAACCGAAATGTTCTTTTTTTTTTTACTAACCAAAATAATTTTTAATTTTAATTTATTCAAGTGTGTACCCTGGAGAGATCGTGCCTGCTGCACAGCTGATGTCACAGTTGATCTTCACGAAACAGATTTGTACAACTTTACCTTTGATCACTGTTATGACCAGCGTGGCGTGAAGATGTCAAAAGAGTGCCGTAGACACTTCAATCAAAATAACTGCTTTTATGAGTGTGAACCTAACATTGGTCTGTGGGTTGTCAAGGTACGTATAGTCTTTAATCATTGTGAATCTAATGTTAGGGGGAAACTTTCCGTAACTTCTTTTCCTTATATGTATACCATAGTTTCTAACACAAGAATTTTTTATGACTTTCAAATTTAAAAATAATACAGTAGCCCCTCGTTATGTCGCTCATTCGGATATATCGCTCTTTTCTTTTGTCTCCCCCCCCCCCCCCAAGAAAAAAAATTTTTAGTTCGAAACTATTTTTGAGAAAATATGTAAGGTGCTCAGAAAAGGTCTCTTTTTCATTTATTTTTTCATTTCATGAACAAAGCGAAGGTTCTTCTATGAGTGCCCTCATATGCAACTGCCAGCATGAAAGAAGCTGTAGACATGCTCGAGAAAGCGTACACCGCATTCGAACAGTCAAACTCTGATCACATAACTGCAGTTAATTCATTTCCACTCTTTAATTGCAAGTGGAAGACAAGTGTTCAAGAATAAATCCCGGCAAACGATTTTGGATTCTTATTTCACCAAAACAATAGGTTATGTCTGCTTTTATGTCTGCATACATATATTTTAAGACCTGCACATTGCAACAACAACTGCGGTAAGTTGTATTTTTTTGTTACTTTTGACTGAAAAAAAAATCTCAAGTTCAAATAAATGAATTTTTATGTAAGTGCACGAATAATTTACTTGCATGCAGTGTTAGAAATAAGCGGTCGTTAGTCGTATTTTGCGACCAAAATTTTCCATTTGACGCCTAAACATCCAAACCCAGGCGCCAAGTTTGACGCCTAAAGATTTTGGGATCGCAGAAAGCCTTTCTTGTCTGACTCATCATGATTGTCGAAAAGGATTCGCAATAATATTTCTCCCGCTCCTCCCGGCAGTTTGTCCGCGAAGCATCCCCCCCCCCCCCCCCCACCGTGCTCCACTCTTCTTTAACCCCGGTGGACCACACAGACCACCTTAGCTCCGGCGGCGGGAAAATACATGATGGGATACATCGTATCTTTCTTCACCTCACGAAGTTGTGCGTGGTTATGCGCGGTGTGGTGTGGGTGTTTCTGTTTTGTACAAGGGCACCGGTGGAATAATGCATTAGGGTTTTTGTTTTTTTTGGGGGGGGGGGGACGACAATGAGCAAAAAAAAAAATCTTTTCTGAAAAAAAAAGGAAAGACATTTTAAAACCAAATAAATAAGAATTTAAAATGTTTTCAAAATGATTTTTTTTTCAGAGCCCGGGGCCCATGTTTGTTGGCTATTCTCTCGTAAAAATAACGATCCTAATTTCGCTTGGCCACCGATCACTCCTCTCTATTTGAAATAGTATTGTAGATAATTGAAAACATTCAATGTTGTGGTCTGTTCTGTGCCACCCTCCCCTCCCCCCCATCCACCTAATCGGCATTCTGTATTTGGCTACTGTTAGAATAAATCGCTGAACCATCAGGAGGACGATGGGCAGCTGTTCTTTATTGCAGATTATGATGTGCTGAACTCTAAAACAACTTCAGTCAAGCAACGCCCCCCCCCCCCCGAAAAAATGCACAAGCCAAAAATAATTCAAAACATCCATCAAAATTTCCAACTCGATCTGCTCCAAGCACCCCCCCCCCTCCTCCCTTCCTTTTCTAATGCTTATTATTAGTAGGCTGATGGCTGATCTTGTGCGCTTGAGTCAGCGAAATTATTACTGTGTTGTGTCTACAACCCCTGCTTGCTCACTTGGCTTGTTGGGAGCTATAGATGACACAGGATATAGGTATCTCTTATTTTCAAGGAGTTTGTTTAAGGAAAAAGAAATGAATAGCAATTGCGAAAAGAAGCAAGGGATAAATGCAAATGTATTTGAAGCTAACTGGACAAAGTTACTTTTTACATTTTAATGAAACTTTTAATGTTTTTTTAGTTGGTAGATCATTTTAATGAAACATTTAAGTTATTGAATTCAAGTGATTAATTTCGAGAGATCTTCCGATTTTTTTCACAAATCTTCCTATTTTTTATTTGAATAGGTTGGCAGGAAACTGATTCAACAGATTGCCAAGAAATGTGGGTGGTAGATGTCCATGGGAAAATTTAAGACTGAGTTTCTGGGAGGGGGGGGGGGGGGCAAGTTCTGTTTTTCTTTGAGCAAACAATAGCTCTAATAATTGCCTACATGCTAATTATTGTTTAATTTTTCGTAATATTTTTGAAAATTTGTTTAGCTTTTACGATTTTATATGGATAATCTTTATTTTTTCTGAGTTTTACCTTTTTAGCTATTTATCAAAAAACTAACAGTTTTTTTTTTTTTATTAAATTTTAGCCATTTTTCCGAAATTTGTGACAAATGGATTAATCCAAAACTATCAATTTTTTTTTTACAATCCAACGGAACATTTTTTTCCAAAACTTTTGATGACTTGTTTGTTTGGATTTTAATATTGATAATGACTGATTAATTCAGCCTTTGATGATTATCATGCTTTTTTAAAAGCATTTAGAAAGTGAGTAAAAGAGTATCCTCCACTCTTAATTTAGAGCTATTCGATAGAGTAACTACACAATCCTGAGTTAAGATGATAAAATTGCTAGTCCTTTTGAGTTAGGTTTTCTGCCCTTAATACTTTATATACCTTTTGTTCCCCTTCTCCTTAGAAACAGGTCTAGCTCTTTAGAAAACATTTTACTCTTTTTTAATCGCTTGCAATGTTTTTGTCTATATTTTCCTTTAAAGAATTGCCCTTTCACTTTAAAATTTATTTTAGACACTAGTGCCTTATCATTTCTATTTAATGAATAATGTTTTTTCCTATCAGAAAAGGACAATCTGCCTTTTTCAGAACTCTTCTGAACTTCTTAGAAAAAATTCATGATTTCTTGCTTCATGATTTTGGCAGATATGTTTTCATTATATAGAATCATCCCAAATAAACTGGTAGGGCATTGCCCCCCCCCCCTCACTCCCCATAAATCCGTCCATGTAGTTGCTGCATTTTTTCTGCTTTCTACTTGAAGGGTTATCCACTGTTCTGGAAAGGGGAGAGACGAAGCCGAATGATACCGGAACAACACTGTGAAAGCCCCTTTCCTGACCCTTCATGATTCCTTCATTTAATTATGGGGGGGGGGGGCCCATAATTAAATGAAAAGAAAATACATAGCAACATCGCGATATATCGGCACATCGCGAAGTTATACTGGTGATGTATCGCGATGTTAAAATCTGCAACATCGCCCAGCACTAGTCTGAAGCAATAACATTCTATACCATGCTCATTTTCATACATTGCGAGTAACATATCATACATGGATTGTGTTTGTGTCGCATTTCTGTTAAATAAAGATTTTCTTTAAAAAATTCTGATTATATTAGAATTTTTTAAAAAATGACGCCTAGATTGTTTATTTTGACGCCTAGAAATTGATCCTAGGAGTCACAATGACGCCTAGACTTAAATTTCTATTTCTAACACTGCTTGCATGCTGGATAGAAAACTTTTTTTAATGACCTCGGTAATATCGCGCTTTTGGATATATCGCGCTTTTTTCTTGTCTCCCGAAAAGCGTGATATAACGAGGGGTTACTGTATTCTAAACCATAGTCTCTCTTTTTTTTTCTTTTATCAAAGATTCATTTGAAAAAACCAAACTGTAGAAGTTGTTTCTGTTGAATTTTCTCATGAGCAAGCAGAATAGTAAATAATGTTCCATAAAATATTGATGTTTGTACAGGGTTTTATATTCAGCTACTTGTTCGTACGTTGTATGCGTACAAAATTAAAGTATTTTTCAGCAGTAATTATTTTTCAAATAATGAAAAGTTATTTGATGTTTAGTTATAATAAAAAAGTTTGTGAAAACTGATAAAAAATTAAATTTGCATTCAAATCAAATTCTAGTGTATTTGGGAAATACTGAAGATACATGTTACCTTTCAGTTTTTTTTTCTTTTGATGTTTTGTTAAAAGCTCAATGGGGAAAGAAGGGCACATTGAAAAATGCAAAAAAGAAGGCAGGGAGCAATGCTCAGTATGCTTGGGGGATATGTTTCATTGAAACATATTTTATTGCATTGGTATTCCTTGTAGGAGGAACTCAGTACTTTTGTTAAGAATTGCAGTATATTTTTTATTCCTTTCTCAAAAAAAAAAAAAAAAAAAGAAAGAAAAACCTTGCATTGTTTTTCTGTTCACATACGTGTTGTTCACTTGTTGACTGAGATTTATGTGCACCAATGTATGGAGTCATGAGCTGCATTAATTGAGGCTCTTAGAATCCAATGCATTTAGGTCTTGTTTTCTTTTTTTTTGCAACTTTCTGATTTTTGTAAATTTTAATAAAGCTACTTATATTATTTGTAATTATTTAATCATAATTGAAAAATGTAGCTCGTCTTAGCAATAATTTGTTTTAATTTTGTTCAAATTAATGATGTTTAACTGTATTACAATCATGGAATAAATTAATGAAACTAAAATTGTAAAATCTATTGTAATAAAGTGCAATGATATTTTTTATTTTTGAAGTACCAAATTGGCTTCTGACTTGTATGTAAACTTATATATATTGCAATAGTCACTTTCTATGGTAGTACTTGTTAAAATTTTAATTGCTCTGATGCATGGCAGAAAAAACAGGCTATTAAAAAATTGTGAAACATATTTTTGCATTAGATTCATAAAAATTACAAGTATTTAATTTTGAATGTTTCTACCTTCTTCTACCCCAGACTACCAGACAGATAGCATCAGAAAGGTTTTATAAAGTGCCTTTATGTGCAAGTGATTGCGAAACTTGGTTCAATGCCTGCAAAGCTGATTATACTTGTGCCTACAACTGGCCCACAGATTTCAAATTTTCTAAAGGTATGCTCCTCTTGAATCATTTCTTTGCCTTTTTCAGGCTAAATTTATTTCCAATTACTTATAAAAACTAATGCAGGGCAATCACAAACAAACTCTATTTCCATTTAATGCACTTCATGGAACCTATCCGTTAGCCGGGCGCAAACAAAAAATCGAAAATCTCTAATGTTGCCAAGCAAAGCGAATGATATTTTGAATGAATTCAGAGAATATGACGTCCAACAAAAAGTCTTCTTATGGTTGCAAGAAATTTGGTGGGATTCCATATTATTTAGCTATATATTTTTTGACGATTTTTCACTTTCTCCCTGCTAACGGATAAGTACCCATTACTTATATGTAATTCTGATAAAAGTAATGACTTTGTGCACTGTTCAGATGAAGTTAATACACTTACAGCTATAAAATTCAAACGTGTTGCAAGTTGCTTTTATCACTAACTCTCTTTTTACAGTACCAGTCATTTTTTTAAATCCCTGATCTCTTTTTATTTTAACAAAAGTTTTGCTTTTGCACTGCCACATTGGTAAAAGAATACATCATTTTTGACGTCAAAATCAGTTACAGTGGAACCTCAATAATAAGACATCCCAGGAGACCACGAAAATATGTCAAGAGCTATATGTCAACTAGCTGAGGTTCCCTGATTTTACTCTTAAAGTATTGCTTATTCACATGAGCTTACCATTCATCTTGTAAAAATTAACTCTCATGCAGTGGCTCTTATATGAATCATCTTTGTTCCAAACAGGGTTGGGGTTTTGGACGTCCAAAACTGGTTTTGGACAGGACAGGTGGGTTTTATTGTCGAAAACTGTCCAAAAGTGTCTTAAACTGTCTAAAGCATGGCAAAAGGGTTTTAAGCTGACTAATTTCTATTAGCTGTAATATTGATAATGCATACATCTTAGTTTCTTAGTGTTAATTAGTTGTAATTAATTAAAATTTGACAATATTTAATTGTATTAGTACTTTTAATTATACATTAAAAAAATGAACAATTTACTCATAACTCCACTGCATAAAAATTTCATAAAATAGGAATTGGTAGTACTGTCAAAAAAGCACTCTTGAAGCAGATAATTTGTACTACTTTTAAATTTATTCCTAATACTTTGTGAAATAATTAAATATTCAGTAAATGTCGCTGTAACATTCTCAAATGTTGTGTATCTTTTTAATTAGTTGCAAAACTGATTTTTTGCATTTAAGTCGATTATTGTACCTTTTGAACACTCTCATTTGCATCTATATTTAAAAGAAGTTTAGCTAGAATTAAAAATAAAATAATATAAACTTGTGAGAACTAATTCATTTTTTAATGAAGAATAGTAACTTCTAAGTAGCTAGATTAGTATCAGCTGAAAATCTAATAAATGTTTTTATGTACATATTTAAATGTTTAAGTCTTAACTTCAAGTATAATTTTGTGCTTTTGATATTTGTTCAAAACATAAAATTGTTCTAAAAATTTAGTTTTGGATAGTTTAGGACAGTTTTGGACACATGGGTTTTGGACAGGACGGTTTAAACCATGGTTTAAACCGTGGTTTTTACCATTCTGTCCAAAACCTTGCCAACCCTGGTTCCAAACAATTTTGGTAAGAGATAAAATCTCTTTGTCAGTCAGGTCGATCAAAGAGAAAAGCTGCTGAAAAGCCTGCTGCTCAGACTTGTTTGAAAAAATCTGGTATGGACCCCACACTACTTCCTTTTATGTGTAAATTTCTTAGTAGTTGCCTTAAGTGTTAAAAAAAGTGCTTGGAGTGAGCAAGGTAACAATTCAAATATTTACTCCCCTAATCTGCCACGAAACAATGCAAAAAATATCTTACAATGGTTAATTTTCCAAATATTGCTGATTTTAATATTCAGTGAATTTTTCGCCAAATATCGCCAAGCTGAACCCAAATTCAAAAAATAATTTTTTGCCAAATTTGTCGCCAACTTGGCCATATGGTGCCAAGTTGGCGACCAAAAACTTGGCGACATATCGCCAAGTGGTCGTGCCAATTCATATCACTTGAGTCTGCATTGAAATTAACACTGATTTACCCCAAAAAAGGGGTTAAAACACCCCCTTGGGAACATTCGAATGCAACCACAAGGGGAGGTGCACAACTAGACCATCCTCAAAGCCTGCATACCAAGCTAGAAGCTTCTACAGCATATGGTTTTTGAGTGATGCGACGCACATACATCCGCACACACATCCGCACATATATCCGCACATACATCCGCACACACATCCGCACACACATCCGCACATATATCCGCACACACATCCGCACATACATCCGCACATACAGACGTCACGAGAAAACTCGTCGTGATTAACTCGGGGGTGGTTGAAAAGGATTTTTCGGCTGCTTATATGTTGGTAGGTACATATGCACGTGCTGACAGGTCGAAAAAACTACTGAACATTCATTCGGGGGTGAGCAAAATCAAAATTTAGACTCAAACTCGAGTGATTTTTTTTTTTCGCGATCACAATACTTCCTTTACTACGTAAAAGGAAGTAAAAAGTCATACATGTGATTTTTCAGCCAATTGGCGGAAATCAGCTAATTTGATTGGCAAAACATAGTTCTGTTCTTCTACCAATCTGCCTTAAAAAATTTACCATCCCCTCTAAAATTTTCATTCCATTTAAAATTTCCACGATCTCTAAGCGAAAATAATGCTCGGCGACGGTGATCTACCCAGCTTTTAAAGGGAGCACAGAGCATTCTTCGCTTGCTTGGTTTTGGTTATAAACTTTAATTTGAAAAAATAAATAAAGTATAATAGAGTTAGAGAAACCAAAATGATAAAAGTTAGAAGTAAAAAATTATAATAAAATTTTTTACTAAATGCATTTAATAGCACTTTTGCCCGTCGAACCAACCAGTCCCAACATGTCAAATATTTTCAGCCAAATTGTTTTGAAAGTAATCACATGTATGAAAGTGTGCTGTGCTACCTTGTTTATTTTGGGGACTGCCCTGGATACATTGTCCCAACCTCTTCTTAGCCCTGGGACTACATCAACAGCACAAAGTATGATGGCTGAAATCCTTTGAGTACTAGTAGGATTCTTCAACAAATATTCTTTTCAGAAAAAAAAAATGAATTGACTGATCCAGAAACCACAGAATTCTCAATAATGGTTCATGTGAAAAAATATAAGTTGCAAAAAGTCTTCAAAGATAGCTAGCAGATGTCGACAAAATGAGGCTCTTGTAAATCTGCGTCAAGTTAGAGAGGTGTTCATCCGTTGAATTTAACATTAGACCAACAATTGACAACATAAACATCGACTTCCCGAAATAATTAAGTTGTTGGATTTTCACTGTATTTGCATCATTTCCTACCTATTTCTCAATATTTTTGAAATTATTCCGTGAACAATAAATCCAAATGACTGGGAACATAATAAATATGTTCTTTGGAATGGAGTACAAAATTGAAGTTTATTTTGAATTATAATTTATTGACTAAATTTTACAAGTTTAAACTCGGGGTTCCCGAAATTGGAGCCTTAATATAACTAGTAAAAGCATTCTTTCTCATTTGTGTGGATTATCTGTCTTAAGGAAACTCTAGACAGTTTAGAAAACATTAACCAACAAAATCCTGGGTCGAAAGCAGCCAGGATGGAAAATTGTTCTGTTTTTTTCCCTTTCGATCCTACTGCATTTGTGTTTCTGAATGTTTTAATTTTTATATTAGAAGTTATGGTTATCATGCTTGAAACTTTTCAATTTATGTAGCTGCTGCCATTACTTAATTTTTAATTATTTTTTTTACTTTCAAAAGGTCACAATTCCTGCAGGAAGAATTCCACGTGTCAAAAATTTGAGCAGGTTTACCTTACAGCGAAGGATTTCTGTGAAAATGTAAGCAAAACATTCTTTTCAAATCATAAAATGCTGTTTTTATGCAAAATGTGGTGTTGTGAAAGAAACTTTAAATTTTAGTTTTTGCGTGATATATACTTGCCAACTCTACTGCTTTTAACGGACTCCCGTTTTTTACCCTTGCCGCCTGGTTCCCAGTTTTTTACCATTTTCTCCCGTCTCTATTAGTTAATTTTTTAACTCATGAGGAAAGCTCAAATTTAAGAATTTTTTCAATCAATCATCAAAACGTTGCACTTTCTTCTTAATAGATAGCCCCCATTTTACTGTAATTCAGTTTTTTAACTTTTTACACGTGCAAGTTTAGCAATGTACGAACTTCGCCGAAAACTGCATCCAGAATTTTAGATTTCAATTCTTTTGCATTTTGTATGTATTTTAATTGCATTGAAAGTTGGAAGTTATTTTAATATATACTGCAATGGTACACTTATTTTATTCTTTATTTTTCGACTACTTATTCTTCAACTATTAAATTTTTATTTATGATTTTCGTTAAAATTGTTGTTACTTTCTTTGGTTGTTACTAAATTTTATGCAAATGCGCTCGTAATTTTTCTAAATTTTTATCTCAAATAAATAATAGAATGAAATAAGTCCTATTTCATTTTAAATTTATTGTTCCTGGTATTTAAAAGCATAATATCATAATTTTAAAATAAATTGTCACTGGTGAATCATCTGGTGAAATCTGTTTTTTCTGTCAAAGGTTGGCAAGTATGATGATACTTACATTTGCTTGAATCAGATTCTTATTTCTTTAAAAAAAAAAAAAAATTCTTTCATTCATAAAACTAGTTCAAAGTATTAAGCAGTAAGTTCCTACCCCTAAGCCAGGGCTAAGGCAGAAATACATGTAATACAATGCCATACTGAGAATGCAATACATCAAATGACCAAGCTGGCGGTGTGTTGCTTGTAGCTCAAAGTGTTTATTTATTTGGCAACTTCTAAAAACAATTGTCACAGCTCTTCCAATGCTCGTAGAGACTTCGAACTGATATTTTTAGCAGAAAATTTTAAGCTCTCCAATGACATAAAATTTGAAAATAAATACGGAATATTTCTTCCCCATTTTATAAAATTTGAATAAAAAATGAGCTAAGAATTCGAATAGAAAAAGAACCAAATAGAATTTTCGAAAAAACGCTTCCAGATGCACACCCCCTTGATGCAAACTAATTTTATGAAAATCGACCGAACGGTTTTGGCCTCACATGCGTCACTGGTCAACAGACAGACAGAATGAAGGAAAGAAAGAAAGACAGACCCACTGTTAGCTTTATTATTAGTAGAGAAAACTAATTGAATTTGTGCATATGTTAACACTTTGACTGCTAAGCTATGAAAATTTTGTAACATATGAACTGGGCCAAAAACAGTGTACCAGTCAGCTAGTATTGATTCTTTTGGCACCTCCTCGAAAGCCAAATATTCACATTAATGTACCAGGGTTACCTTTTTGCCGGCAGAAAGATTTTTGCTCTGCCAGTGGCAGGCACTGATTATAACCGGTAAAAACAGGCAGAAACTGGCAAAAATAGGCAGAAACTAAAAATTATCTTTAATGACTTTAATAATTACAAAATGACATTTGATCAAGTAAATTAAAAAATATATACAACTTCCTTTCATCCTCTAAAATTCCATAACTTGTCATTTAACTCTTAACATAACTGAAGGAAGTTACTTTCACAAAAGTTTCTTATTTGATCTTAGATGGCAATGTCGGCTATTTCTGATGGGCTAAATAGAATCTTCTGAAAATTTTCATTTGTACACAATAAATTGAGAAACTGCATGCAAACTTGTATTTTGGTACAGACTACTGCAGAGTGCAAACAAGGAAACATTTGATTTTGAATAGTGATAGTATATCGTAAATAAATTGCACTCAGGTTATTTAGTAATTTTTTCCTACGTATTTTTTACTTCGTGTCAATAATTATTTCTGCCATAAAAGTAGCAGAAAGGGGTTTCTGCCCTGCCGGTTTTAACCAGTTTCTATCAGTGGTTTTTATTGCCTCGGCAGAAACCTGCCAACTCTGAGTATACTACACATAAATTGAAATCTTCACCGAAACAGCAAATCTATCACTTACAAACTCCAGTCCGTTGTGTGACAGTCAACATGTTAGGAAAGGAAGTGAAGAGAAATGCTTTTAAAATGAGAGGTATGTGTGTGGTGGAAGGTGGTGCGAAATTCGTTGAGAATAATTTATTTAACTTCAGTATGTCTTCTATTTTTGTGCCCTAAGTTTTCAATGACGTGCACATTTAATTTTCAATGGCATTTTGAATCATTTCAAGTAGTAATAGGCTAATGATGCGTAAAGTTGGCCTCCAAAGCCTCAATCGTAGCCGGCTCATCCTTGCAGATTTTTGATTTTCCATGAAATGAAAGAAAGGAGGGCTCAACCGAACCAAGTACTGCTATCAGAGATCTGTTGTACTTTTCTCTAAACAGCAGTCTTAAAATAGACCAGTAGCTGGAACAAAATTCATCAAATACCTAACAGGAATGTCATGAATCTCTCCAGGTTTGAGCAAATGACGGCCGAGGTGTTCATACCTTCCAGCAAAAGACACCTCATCGCATAGGATGTGAGTAACAGTCAGAGCCCTCTTAAACATATCAGGGGCCTTGGGCAGAACGATAAGGAGCCCCCTGCCTATGATGACCTTAACAGATCCCGATTTTATGAAAATAGGCAAAGAAAGTGGATAATCGAGATTCAAAATTTATTCACAATTAAGGAGTCCCCTGCCTATGATGACCTTAACAGACCCCTATTTTGTGAGAATAGGCAAAGGAAGTGGATAGTCAAGGTTCAAAATTTATTTTTGTTTTCTTTGCAACAACATTGAATGAATAAATGATATAACGTAATTAACAAAAGTAACTTTTTTAGCACTTTCATTCATTAACTTTCCCTTTTTTTTAATGAATATTTTTTGGTAACAGATATGTTATTATACACTGAAGTGACAAAAGTCATGGGATACCTCTTAATATCGTGTCGGCCCTCCTTTTGCCCGGCGAAGTGCAACAACTCGACGTGGCATGGACTCAACAAGTCGTTGGAAGTCTTCTGCAGGAACATTGAGCCATGCTGTCTCGATAGACGTCCATAATTGTGAAAGCGTTGATGGGGCAGGATTTTGGGCACGAACAGACCTCTCGATGGTGTCCCATAAATGCTCAATGGGATTCATGTCGGGCGATCTAGGTGGCCAAATCATTCGTTGGAATTGTCCAGAATTTTCTTCAAACCAATTGCGAACAGTTGTGGCCCGGTGACATGGCGCATTGTCATCCATAAAAATCCCATCGTTGTTTGGGTACATGAAGTCCATGAATGGCTGCAAGTGATCTCCAAGTAGCTGCACATAAGCATTTCCAGTCAATGTTCGGTCCAGTCGCACTAGAGGACCAAGTCCATGCCATGAAAAAACAGCCCACACCATTACGGAGCCACCACCAGCTTGAACAGTGCCTTGCTGACAGTTTGGGTCCATGGCTTCGTGGGGTCTGCGCCACACTCGAACCCTACCATCGGCTCTTACCAGCTGAAATCGTGACTCATCGGACCAGGCCACGGTTTTCCATTCATCTAGGGACCAACCGATATGCTCACGTGCCCACGAGAGTCGCTGCAAGCGATGTCGTTCTGTCAGTAAAGGCACTCGAGTCGGTCTTCTGCTGGAATAGCCCAAGAAATCCAAATTTCTCCGCACAGTTCTAGCAGACACGTCCATTGTACGTCCCACATTGATTTCTATGGTGATTTGACGCAGTGTTGCTTGTCTGTTAGAATTTACGACTCTTTGCAGATGTCGCCGGTCTCGATCTTTAAGTGCAGGCGGTCGACCACTGCGCTATCCATGGTGGGATGTTATGCCTGAAATTTCATACTCTCGGCACACTCTTGACACAGTGGA
Source organism: Uloborus plumipes (assembly GCA_038373865.1). Taxonomy (NCBI): domain Eukaryota; kingdom Metazoa; phylum Arthropoda; class Arachnida; order Araneae; family Uloboridae; genus Uloborus; species Uloborus plumipes. The sequence goes on from JAXGGA010003780.1 coordinate 66,480, forward strand.
TCTGGGAATGTTGAATTCTCTAACGATTTCCGAAATGGCATGACCCATGCGTCTAGCTCCAACTAACATTCCGCGTTCAAAGTCTGTTAATTCACGTCGTGCGGTCATCATCACGTTAAAACCTCTTCACATGAATAACTTGAACAGAAATGAAAGCTCTGTAAAAGCACTGCGCATTTATACCTGTTCTATGCGATGCTACTGCCATCTGAAAATTTGCATATTGCTATCCCATGACTTTTGTCACTTCAGTGTATTGTTTGGAGATATACTAGGGAACTGGAGGCCCTAAGTAATCACGAGGCCCTGGGTTTGTGCCAGAGTGCCCACTGGGAATAATGGGCCTGGTAACAGTTTCCTCATGAAAGAGGCAACCCTTGCAAGTTGTTTTAATTCTGACACTCTTTATAGTGAGGTGTTGCTTTAATAAAAATAAATGAAATTAGTCAAACAAAAAACAAAATTTGTGAGCAGTATATTAAAATAATTGATTAATGCAAAGATAAAAAACAAGTTCAGGAAATGACATTGGAGATAAGAGTTTACTACAAAAATGGAAAACAAACACTAATTATGAAAACCTAAGCCATACTGACGAAAAATAAGGTATTGTAGCAAGATCATCAACTAAATTAGGTCGGTTCCTCAGAAGGTGGAAAGATTCCCATTCTTGGGGCATTGGGCAGACCTGACGTTCTTTAAAATTTTGTTTGAAAGAGAATTAAAAATTACATGAAAAAACAGCTGAATAGGTCTGCAATCATTCAACACTGTTGAGATTCAAATCACTATTTTAATTTCAATTCCTATCGATTATCCAAAAATGTACAAACCCATCAGATCTTGCTTTTTGGGTTTCTATCCACATTCTGAGGAACCAGCCTAATTTAGTTGAGGATCTTTCTGCAATACCTAATTTTCTTCATTATGGCTTAGGTTTTTATAATTAGTTTTTGTTTTCTATTTTTTGATGTAAACTGGTATCTCTCTTGTTATTTATCGTTACATTACTTAGTTTATCTATTTCAATATTTTGCTCACATTTTTTTAGACTAATTTCGTTTACTTTTATTTCATTCTGTTTCTTCCTGCCTTTCTCTAAATGTTACATTTGCTTGAGCACATAATTTTTCCCATCACCAAATTATTGCTAATTTATTCATTAATGGTTTCATTCATTTGACAGTATTTATTATCGATTGGATTTTTAAAAAATTATTGCTTTTAGTTTGTTCTTGATGTATTATGTGATAAATTTCGACTTTAGGGATCATTTTGTCTGTTTTGTTCATCTCCAGTTTTTGCGGTTTATACTTTCCATTGTTCCACCATGTTGCTTTTCTTAGATGACTTTTAATCCTAAAGCTCACTCTTCATTGCAGCATTCCTTGAAGCTCTAAAATGTTGATTATTCTTCATGGACTTCCTTGCACTATTTCTGTTAAGACTTAAGAGCTTTGATTTTAGGTAACCCAAAAAGGAAAAAGTAGCTTGCCATACAGCCTGAGGCTTTACTGTGCGACCAGTTAATTGAGCAGCTCATTTCATCTTCAGAACCATGCATAGGCCAATCAATGATATTGATTTTTTAAATTCTTTTTTATTTTTGAAAAAAGTACCTTTCAATGAATCACCCTATATTTATTAATAATCTTTTTAAAGACATAGTCAAGCCCGCTTAATGGAATACAGGGTTGCCACGCCACAGGGAAACCTGAAAAAACAGGGAATTGAAAACTCAACAGAAAAACAGGGAAAATCCGGGGAATTTTGAAAGTTTCTTCAAAAATCTGGAAAGTGCAGGGAATTTTACTTTTTTTCAAAACTTCAAGTTGGCAAAATGAATTCTAAAATATGTAAACTACCAATGAATAAATTTATGCGCAAATGAATAAAATAATAATAAATAAAATAAATAGTAATTTTACTTCGTTTTTTTTTTTTTTTTTGCTAAGTTCATTTATAAGTAAATATTTAATTGTGTATTATAGAAGCAAAAAATATTTATTACTTTGTTTGAAATGCATTTTAAAGCTTATCCTAATTTAATTAGAGTGTAAGATTAGTCATCAATCCGTTCTATGATTTCAGTTTTAATGAATTCTGCTTTGCCTCCCTATGTTTTTTCTGTGCCAGGATATTAATGTTCATATAGAATATCAGTGTTCGCTCGTTCGTAATACTGCATATTCATGCAGGGAAAACACAGGGAATTTCCCCCCCGGAATTGAGTGGCAATCCTGGAATAGTCATTTTGCCAAGAAAAAATATTCTAATAAGCGGGATATTCTATTATCTGGAATTAAAATAACACATTACAACAGTTTTGTACATTTAAAATTTATTATATTAAGCAGGTCAACTGTATATGGTGAAATTTTTGGCGCAGTATAGCCCATAAGGGCTCTTGTGCCAGTAAACTAAAGTCAACCAACCTACCACATGGTGAAAACTTTAAATATACAGTAGGGCAATTCCATGTGACTCACGTTACCATTTGACATGATTTTAAAAAATTAAATGCTATATACATTAAAGAAATACCATGACTGATTTAAATAAAGCTCTTGACCGTCATTTGGGATGCAGTGAGAACCTATGGATGTCAGCATTTAAAATTTTAACAGAAATAGATGGTATTTAAACCTTAATTTAACATCGTGATTCACGTTACAAAAAAAAGGAACTCAAGTTTTTTGGATAATTAAAAACCTAGGATTTCTGCTCTTTCAGAATAATAAAATTGAAAAACTGCTTTTCATGGAACAAAATATGTTTCTAAGTTATGATATAAACGAAAATAAAATTCATTCTGCAGTCACTAATTAAGTTAATCAGTATTTTGAGCGTGACTCACGTTACATAATTTCGTGACTCACGTTTCATTTCCGTTTTAGTCTTTTACTTTACATCTTATTTTGAAAATTGTGTTGAGAGATTTCACTTAAATTCAATTTAAATTAATGCTTAATGGCTTGTTTCTTTTAGTTGATCAGTTTTAAACACAGTAAAACCTCTCCGAGCGGTCACTTCTACAAAGTGGCCACCCCTCTTAACGCCCAATTTTTCGTAGCACGGATTTTTTGTCCCATAGACCTAGTGTTAAAATTCTCCCTAGCAGCTGCCATCTAAACCCTCTGAACGGTCGCCGAGTGGATTCATCAATTCAATTTTTCAGAAAAATATATTTGTCTTTTTTTATACTACTTCCCGTATTTTCTCTGTGGCTGCCTTGTACTGATTTCAAATTCTCAATTGATACATCTGAAAACTTTTACAGAATACTACACACCATTACATTTCATCTGATACCAATCATAACGTTTAATGTTGCATAATGGCTGTAAAATTAATTGACTCCTGTCAGAAGTAGGCTCTTTAAAGTACTTATTTTTCTCATCCACTACTGATGAATAATTAAATTTTAAACGTCTCAAATAAGAGCAAGTGAGATGTTGACCGTGCTTTTTAAAATTTCTCTTATGTTCCAATTTTATGTGAAAATATTTTTTTTTCTCGCTCAAGCTAATTTTTTAAATCATTTTCGTTTAGATTTTCTTGGGATAAATAATTTTTTCAGCATGAGTTCGGTGGACATTGAAATCTTTTTTTTAAATGTATGTTACATTTACGGATGAGTATTGAGTAACTCACTTATGACTACAGTTTAAGTGCGAGGTGAATTGACGGATTTTCTCCTTGATTTGGCGAGTCTTCCTTAGTGTATTTACATATTTGTATACTTGTTGAAGCAATATTTAAGAAGTTTGAATTTAGCCAAAATTTCCCTCGAAAGTTTCATATGTTTATTTTTCAGCTTATATTGAATTGCTAGTGACAACATCTTTAGCTTTTCCACTTATCTCGTTAGACATTCTTTCATCTGGAGACAATGTTTCTGTTTACATGCAATGTACTTCCTTTCTTGCTTCAATTTTTCTCGGTACCTTTTCTGTCATTCTGCGGTAACTCGTGAAATATTTTAAAAAATTCTTTTACTGGAATGGAAAACCTTTCTTAGATACGGAAGAAAAATACGTGCATGCATAAACACATGCTACACATTGGAAAGCTGAGGGCCAAAACAGGGATATTTGCACTAATTAAAATATTTTAAAACACTAAACGAATTAAAATTACGCTATTAATATATAATTTCATCAGTATTATTAATTATATACAGGTGTTTAAAAGTGCTGACCTTCCCTTTAGACCCTAAAATACCATTAGAGCACATTAAATACTTTTAAGAAGTTAATATTAGCTTGTATTGGCAGTAACTCACTTTTCGCATGACTCACGTAACAAAATAAACATGCTTATTTTCTAAATAAAAAATCAAAAGAAAATAAATTGGACTCTTAATTTCTTTTTTGTAATATACATGAGTAGGAGAAACAGGAAAATAAATTTCATTTATAAGCTATAAAATTTGGAAATATTAAAAAAATTAAGTTTTCGTGACTCACGTTACACAAAATTTAATGGTTGAAAAGTTACTTTTAAAAAACATTTTAAAAATAAATTTCAAATGTACTATTGATAATTGTTTTCATATCGAATAAATCTGTCAGGAAAAGATGCAATTAAATTGTGGAAACAGGCTGAACCAATAAAATATGTTCGTTTAAAATTGTGTGTAGCAGAGAGAGACTTTTGCGAGATTGTGAACTCATAGAACAAGCTGAACAAAAAAATGGTTCACCTGAAGTTACCTTATTCTAATTTGTAAACTTTAATCAATATAGAGAACGTACAAAAAAAATTAAGACAATTTTTCAACATTTTTTTTAACACCGAGTTCCCATGTTGCCTGGAATAGCCCTTATGCATGAAAAATTGTACAGAGTTTTTCACCACTTGCATCAACTCAAAATACCTCCGAAGAAGGGACACCTCAATTTAAAAGACAAAATGTTTGGTCTCACTAGTGTTCCTTATTTAGAGGCAGGCCCGTCATTTAGGGGGTGGGGTCAATTGCCTCACCCCTACGGCTTTGAGAAATCAATGTATTTACATATAAGTGGCCATGGTTTTTGTTTTCATATGAAATTGCATTGTGTTTGCACCCTTTAAACCCCCCACCCCTGGAAAAACTTGAAATGACGGGTCTGTTTAGAGGTTCTACTGTATTTTATAGAAAAGTAATTTCCTTTATTTTTATACAGGTTTGGGATCACTCTTGGAAATACGTACCAGATACCGAGCCATGCATGAGAATTTGGTTCAACAGTTCTCAAGGAAATCCTAATCGAAAAGTTGCGGAATATCTAATTTCCCAAAGATTTCCTGGAGCAGGATCAAGGAATATCATAAGCCTGTGGGTCTTAGTCGTAGGAATATTTTTGAATTTTATTAGGTACTAGCAGTACCCGCACGGCGCTGCCCGTGCAATAAATGTAAAGGCCCTTGAATAAATTAAAAATGGGACGAACACTCTGGAGTAAAATAGTTATTTTCTTAAATTCAAATTTACTTCACAGCAATTTAAATTCCAATAAAAGTTGGCATTTTCACATGTCGCCAAATAAATCAGAAAGGCATTAAACTACCGAAAACATTAAAAGTAGGATAGAATTACGGTAACCGGGTCTCGGCGATTAATATTTAATTCTGGCGAAGCGCTACCTTCTTAGAGGCGAAAAAATATTTTTCGATTTTAGTAATCTTACAACATAGCTAAATGACGTCAACGTGACCCGGTTACCGTAATTCTACCAAAAGTAGCTTTTAAAGAATAAAACATAGTTAAAATCCTAGGATAGGCCACTTCTTGGCAACATTTTAAAATCTCGCTTAGTTGGCAATTTTAACTTAATGCAAAACCAATTTGTTCCAGAAACCACGATTTTCAACCGAGATTTTTAAAAGTCGTAAGAGGTGGGCTATTCTAGGACCCACTCAAAAATTAAATCAACTCTACTGTTTATGGAACTTTTCTGTTCAACCATTGACGTTTAACATGGAATTTTGAAATCAGCTACAGTTCCTTACTATGCCAAGTGCTATGCTTAAATAGCGGAGCTGCTTGGATGTGATGTTGCCAATTTAAAAGTCAATTTCTCAGAATTTCAAATAAATTGTTTTTCTCTTTTTTTTTTTTTTGCAATCCATCAGTAATCGAGTTTATGTCCGAAAATAAACCCAAAAAGAATAATATGACACTGAAAATATTTGATTATTAGGTTCTAAATCAAGCAAAAGTAATTTTTAAAAAAATAAATCAAAATTTTCACTTCAGAACTGCTTGTACTTTTTAACTGCAACCGCATAACACAATGTTGACAAACAAAACACCTAAATATTTGAATTAACGTAATGGGGAACAGTTTCCCGCTGTGTTTAGCATAATTCGCTAAAATCTAGGTAGTAAAATGTAATCGTAAACAATTTCCATTGATCGTTGATGTTTTTCAACAATCAAATTTAATCCACCATGTAACTTCAGTGGCAAAACAATAGTTTGTCCAGAAAATGGATCTGGTGTTATATTTTAAAGCATCCAGCTAAGCCTTGGAAGCTGAGCAAATTTGAATAATTAATATCTAACGTTCTAAGTATCGGACAGAAACGCGACAAAACTTCTTTTTTAGAAAAAAAAAACCTTTCCAACGATATATAACGTTAGGGGGTGGGGGAGTATTTTGCCCCTTAATTAGGCGAAATATACCTAAATTAATTAAAAAGAACTAATTCGAAATTTATAATTTTGGCTTCGAGGTGCACGAGGGCGGGGTACGTTCGAAATTTGTGCCAAGTTTCAGGTCTGCAGGTGCTGTGGGGGTTTCTGGCCAGCGGTTACAAACGTACAAAGCCCGTCATCTTTATATATATAGATATATGAAGTTTTAATGATGAAGTAGTACAAATATATCACTTGTTGGAAAAATCTGCATCAGATTGATCGAAGAAGTACACATGAAAGTACAAGAGCAATTGATGCTTTTAAAATTCAAGTTTACAATTTTATTGCATCTACACTTTTAAAGATTACAATTGTTTTTATTATGTTTTGATGTTTCATGTTATACTAACGCATTACATGATTAATGTTTTATGTTTTATAAATGTACTTAATAATTTGTAACATTACCGGAGTTGCTTTTAAAGCTAAAAATTTCAATTCTATTGAATATATATTTAAATGATTTTGATTGCTTGTATAATGCATCATTGATTATGATAGATATTGTCGATAATATAAGAATTGTTCTTTATGATCTTCCTTGCTTTTTTAGATATGTGATCTTCATAACTTTCTTTTAATTGAACTTTATTTTAAATCTTGGGCTTTCTCTAAAAATAAATGCATATTTACCGCAATTTTTTTAACTTCATAATTGTTTTTAAAATTTAATTATGTTAACTATACTTAAATCTTTAAATGTACCATTAGTTTTATAATGGTTCCATTGCTTTTGAATAGAAGTGAAAGTGAAGTTGAATCACAGTTATAAATAGCTTTCAACTATTTTCTATCACTCTCAAACAGATTCCTTTATTTCTAGAACTAAGTGCACGGACGTAATAAAATGCAGTATTCATTTTAATTTCCTCTTTTTAAATTCTTTTAAAACTTTTATCTTTTGAATTAAGATAACTAATAACTAATTTAAACCTTTACTTGTACAATGCCTCCTAAATACTAAATGCCTACTGCTTTCTGGTTTTTAGCACAGAGCAAAATTTCTCCCCTGGCTCCTGACGCACTGCCATCTATCGGAGTTCTTTGAGACAGAAATTAACGATTGGTTGATTTCTAAATTTAAATTTAAAAATTAACCAATCAAAAACTTTTATTCTAATATTGTCTGGATTTATCACCATATCAACGGCATCATCGGATTGCCGCAAGGTGGCGCTCAGTGTGGAACAAATGTCTCCCATATTGAAGCAAATGTTGTAGGCATTTAGTATTTAGGAGGGGGGTTGACGTGTGCTACTTGTTTTATAATCATTACAGCGCTTCGGAATGAAGTGAAGTGAAGAGGAAACTTAAAAAATGGATTTCAAATATCCATTAGATGTATTTATACTTTCAATTTCAACACACATGTGATTTTTCAGTATTTTTACTGAATTCAGTATTTTTTTGAAATGGCAAAATACTGAGTGCAGAACGAAAAGAATGGGCATCACAAGTTTAATTCAACATCTACCAATTAATTTCATGCATCCAATTAAAATAGATGGCTATATACAACCAAAAAACCCATGTTTGAACTTGCAGGTGTAGTATGATATACAGTCGACGCTCGTTATAACGACCGACCGTTGAGAAAATCCCCAACTGTATCCCAATATACTCTATGTTCTATCTCTTATAGCGACCACTCGTTATAAAGACCGTTTTGTTTTCTGTAGGACAGAGAAGGTCGTTATATCGAGCGTCGACTGTATCAACAATGTTCTATTTGCTGATACAGCGACATAATTTCAGTATTTTTCATTCTATTTGGGTCAGATGCCTGTTTCAATTTTTGAACCAGAATTTCTTTATTTTTACAACAAATGAATGGATTTATAAAAACAATTTAAATGCATTCATTCTGACCTCCCCCCTCCTGCTTTTTTTTTTTACTAGGTTGTTTTAAAATCTCCTTCAGAAGTTTTTCTGAATTCAGATTCAAAAGAAAAATAATAAATGTTTTCAGTTTTTGTGTACTACTGTGGGGTTTTAGCCATGTGTTGAGTGCTGTTTTATATAATGAAAAATTAGTTATGAAAGTAAATGGTATGTGTTACTAAAGTATTTATCAAAATGTACTTTTTTAACTTGTTTTCAAATTTTAAACATGTTAACTATATGTAAATCTTTAAATGTGCTATTTATTTTACAATTGTTTCATGGCTTTTAATTGGAGTGAAAGTGATATTGAAACTTGTTTATAAACAAATTTCAATCTTCCCTTTGAGATCTTTGTTACTAGTGTAGGATTTCAGAGCAAAATTTATGAATGTAAAATCACATAATTTGAATATATATTCATTCTGAGTTTTCCTCTTTAATTACCTTAGTTCAGTATTTTTCTGAATTAAGAGAAGTTTTTAAAACATTTTCTCTAGTACTTGTAGTGAATTCTTAACTTCTACTGTACACAAATGAAATTCTATTTTTTTTTAATCAGAAACATGCCAATACCGAAAATTTGCCCTGTCAAATCAATGTGTAATGTTTGAGATTTTATTTCATTTGGATACTGTAAATGCTTTGATTATTTTGGAAAACAGACGTTATTTCAAATTAAACTACCAATTCATTTTATATTCTTGGTTTAATTATTAATTTTTGCATATAGTTATTAAACTCTTAGTTGCAACTTTTTGGGGAAAATAACTAAAAAGAACACTACTAAATTACAAACTGATAGATGCAGAATTGTTTCGCTTTTATTGGTTTTCAAAATAAATAACTGTGTACAATTTTTAGAATATTAACCTTCTTATGTTAAGAACTTCTAGTTACTGATTTTAAAACTGATCAAAGGCTTAATTTGAATATTTTTCGCTTTTGAAACCAACAACATAACTCCTACACATAAGAAAAAAAAAAAGTTGAAAACTGATTTGTATATTGATTTTTAACTGATTTCTTTTACATTTGTCAACTCTGTTACTTTATGATTACGAAGTAAAATTAGCTTTCAAAACGCTATATTTATCAGCATTTGAATGTTGGAATTGTAACCCTTTCCATTGTATAGTTTTCTTCACATTTTGTGACAGGTTGACTAGGATTCAAATTCTAAACAGTCTTTTAGTCATCATTTAGCTGTGTATTGTATTTTTAAAAAGTTTTTCTCTTTTTTTTTTCTGTTATAATGTACTTAAATGGAAAAATGCTAAAATTAGAAAAAAAATTAAGTTTATTTTCCACTGAAAAAAATAAAAAGGTTTGTACTTATACTTTTAAAATCTTTCCAAAGGTCTGTTACCACCTTCAAATTACAATGAGGCACTGTTTATACTTTTTTTAAGGGATTCCATGAAAAAACGTATAATAAGTAGTGATTGGAAAAACTACATATTTTTCGTAGCGAACTACAACTACTTTCTTATAAATGTAGTTAACTACAGCTACAACTACTTTTTTTAAATGTAGCGAGCTACACTACTTTTGAAATGAAGTTGCTACTTCGCTACTTTTTAAAAAATAAATAAAAATAATACACCGTTTGAGGATCGACCAAAAAAATTCGAAAAGTGGTTTACATTAATAAATTATCTCATTTGAATATGGAATAGAAATAGACTTTGAATTTATTTGTTACTTTTCCTTTTTGTTCTTTTTTTTGCTAAAATTTGTCTTTTTTAGATTTTTTTTACAATTTTTACGAATATTCGCCGCAAGAACCACCTTTTTTTTTCTTCGTTCTCTTTTTTTTTAATTTTTTTCATTTATTTATTGATTTTTTTAATTTAAAAGTAGTTTTCAGAAATCGCTACTAACTACTATTTTTTTGCATCGCACTACTCTATTTTTTTTTAAAAGTAGTGCGCTACACTACAAACTACTAAAAGATGTAGCTACGACAGTAGTTTCGCTACTTGTAGCGCGCTACTTCCGACCACTGATAATAGGCATACATTCATATGTATTGGACTTGGCCGTTACAGATTGAAAAAAACGTATAAATGATTAAAATGTAGAAAAGAGAAACATTTAAATTGTGCTTCACTGTAAGTGTGTATATTACTGTGAAAGGCCAAAATCGGAGAATGTCAACTTTCATCAGTGATCCACTGGAAATACTCTTATCGCCGATATCTTTAGTTTGTGGATGTTGGTATTCACTAGCTAATATCGACATTTCACAGATTTTTGGAGGTTTACGGTTACATATATATCTGTTCTAATGCGTTCAGGTTGATAACATGATATTGTTGGACAATTTTATAAAAATTAAACTTTATTCTTGCTGAAAATTGAATTTTTTGTTATGGTTTAGAAGATTTCATGTTATTGTGAGAAATTTCTAAATTCACATTTTGTTTTGACTGTGTAGTCTTTTTAGTAAATTTTATCTATTGTTAGTTCTTAAGTTTCAATATTATAACAACTGCAGATTTTAAAAGTTTTGTTAAATGTTTTCTGAATTTAATTAGTGTCATCTATAATGTTTGTGTGTGTGTGCATATGGCGAATGATGCTCATAGCACTATTGTTACTTAGTGAGGTGGTTAGGTATGTCACACTAAACATGTAAAGGAAATTTGAGGATGTAATTAAAGCCGCAACAAATAATTTAACAAACACATTTTAAAATGTAGAAGATAGTCTCAAAATTGACTCTCCAAAATTAAATATAAAATTGTTTGCTGATAAAGCTATTTGTAGCAGTCAAGCATAAAGAAAGTTGAAATAAAAAAAATTCTGCACATGCATAGAAATTTCCAGTAAAAGATGTCTCACTTGTTTAATAATGGATTCTTTTTTAATCTATTTTTTCTGGTGCAAGCTATTAATACAAGTTACCTGTTAGCTATAGAAAAAGAAAATTTATATTACTGGTGGAATGTAGTAAGATAGCTTTTTTACATTTTATGTAAAAATACAGATCTGATATTAAATTACAAAAATTAAATTTTAATTTATTAAAGCTGTGATAAAATGTTGATTTCAGTAATGTACTTAAAAAATGTTTAGTATTATATTTTACTATGCATCTGAGTTTCAAAATAGTGTAATTGTTACAATGTGATATTTTTATACTTTGAAATGCCATGCAAATATTTGAATACCCTGGATACATGAGGTTTTTAGAAGAAAATAAAAGTTTTATATTTACCATGTTTCTTGAATTCATACATTTGTACATACAATCAACCCAGCTTAAATATCAACGGTTCTAACATGCATTATTTGATTAAGTGGGATATTCAATTATACAGGGAAGGCAAGAAACTTATTTTTTTTTGTACTATTTGGTAGTAAGGTCGAGTCTCGATAACCCTAATTCCTTTATCTCGCAGTTTTTCTGTCCCTTACTCTTAAACTGTGGGAACTTACTATAACTCTAAGCTTTTAGCCAGTCCCTCGGGACTTTGAGTTTTTGAGACTTGATTCTGTTATACTTATTATTGCTACTATAAATGGTAAATTATTCATTGTTACTTAATTATTGACAAACATTTCGCCAAATTTAAAATATTCAATTTTCCATCATTCCAATTTTAATTCCTTCCAAGACTTTCTGCTTAACACAAGCTTCCATGGTTCCTTTTGACTTGGATGTTATCGTTAGTTAAGCGTTACTTTGACCCCTTTAAGACTGTAGAAATAAATTATAAAACAGCATTTTGATAACATTTTTAATATGATCAATTTTTATGTGCAAGTTTTACTAGAATTTAATTTCAATTACATTTGCACAAGGTGATGAACTTTTGGTTAATCCAGATTTGCAGTGTTAAGATTTTTTTAAATTCTATTCCATCCCTTAGATTTTTGCAAAGCCAAATTCAGATCAATAAAGTTGTCAAACATTATTTATACATTAAGGCTTTTAATACTGAAATGATCAAATTTTATTATAATTGGAAGCATACAAAAAAGTCTATAAATGATGAGAACACAAAATATTGAAATCAAAACAAATACATCATAAGATACAAAGTTCAGTAGCAAATTAAATCAAAAACAAATCAATGTACTACAAATAAAATGCATGAATCATTTTTTTAAAAATCACTCGGAGGTCTGGGGGAAATTGAAAATTTGAGAAATTACAAATTGTTCATTGAGGTCTAGGCCTGCAGTTATTTGGCAGTTATAATGCTGCAGGAATGGAAAACTTTGGGTTGAGCTTCTAAACCTTGTCGACAATTTTGGAGACCAATTTTTTACCTTGGATTGTTGTTTCGATCTGTTCAGGCACTGGGAGTTCGATCTGAAAAATAAAGCAAAGTTGCTTTCATTAATACCATTGAATGACTTAGATTTTCCAATTTGGTTAAGTGCATTCATTACCAATGAAAACCACTTTTCTAGCGGATAAGCTGCAGCTTATGCGTGTTTAAAATCTCAATTTCATTGCTTATGCAATGTAAAAATAACTTTCTGAATATTTTAAAAATTGATGTTTTAATACTGAAGGCTCTAAGAAATATTTTTCGATCAAGCGGGGAAATTTTCATTTGAGTAAATAATTACTTTTATTGACAAAATCTGTTCGAAAAACCCCAAGTAAACAACAAAATAGTATAATAATATAAGTATAATAATGAAGTTTTTATGTTGTAAATACATGGGAATAAAATTACGGAGGATTAGCTTACAACTTGAGTTAAAAAATCTCTTTTGGAACCTTTTTCCACATGTTGAAAAAGTCCATAATAGTGGATTTCTTGCTCAAGGTCTTTTGGGACACTTTTCAAACCCTATTTAATGTCCTAGTCTGTCATATTTTATATTTCAGTATTTTCACAAATTTTTATCATCAGCAATATTTATATTTCCTTGTGTTTTTTAATTTAATTATTGTCTGCACTATTTTTTTTTTTTTTTTTGCTATTAAAACAACAAAAGAAATTAAAGTGAAAATGTTTTGATGGAAGCAAATAATTGTTATTAATTTATTTTCAATTTATTTCAAATTTTTCTCGTGAAAATATTTGAAAGCCGACTAATGTCGACTATTAGGGGATATTATTTGATTAAGCGGGAATATTTGACAATATGTCTATGGGGAAATATTCGGTTTTGGAAGGTTTTATTCTTATAAGAGGGTTATTCGTTTATGCATTACATGATTAAGCGAGGCAGATAGTATATTTCCTTTTAGAGTGGAAAGCAAACTTACGAAAAAAAAACAGCTCAGTGTGTTCCTTTACATGTAGGAGTTGTTCTAAGACAAAGTGTTAACACTAGTCCCCAGTATCGACACATTAAAGGAAATATGGGGTGCGATATGGAGTTCTTGCTCTGTGAAGTTTCAAACCCAAGAAGCTAAATTCAGGTTGTGTTAGTGTTTAGCTGAAATCTTCTCAGAATTACAAAAGGTGCCCATATAAAAGTGTATCAAAACTGTGGTACAAACTTTATGAGACAATGATGAAAGTAAAAATAAATTATGAAGAAATTTATATGTTTTTTTTTTTTTAACTTTGTCTATCCATTCAAAACTTTAGAAATGCACCGTATGTTATAATTTGAAACCCATACTAATATTTTTATTGCATTGATGAAAAAAAAATGCTACTGGCAAAAAAAAAAAAAAAAAAAAAAAACAATAAAATATTATCTTTACCTAAAAACCTTTCCATTTCTTTCACTAACTTGTTTTCACATACACATGTCTTATTTACATTATTTTGAGCAAAAAGTGCAGCTTCACACTTGCTTCATTTTTTTGCAAAAATATAAATACAGTCGAGCCTGCTTATTAGAATGTCAGTCAAAATAACACCCTAATGAATTGATATAATTCATTATTTTGATCCAGGATAATAAAATACCTCACATATCGGAATATTTTTTCCTTGCAAAATGGCTATTCCATTAAGCCGGCTCGACTGTGTTACTTATGTTTGTTAGTTGTTCAAAAACATAAAACGTATGCTTACATAATCGCCATCAGATTCCAATAAACACATGTTGCAAGAAGATGATTTTGATGATATAACTTGTACATCACGAGCAGGTGCAGAAACAAATATTTGAATACTGTCACAACTGTCTAAAGAGATGATAGGAACCTTTCCATTACACTAAAAGGTAAAATATTCAGTTACCAGTTGCAGAATCAAAAAATGTCACAGAAATTTAGTATGGTAAAATAGTCAATGTAGATTGACTGTACATTGTTGTAATAAAAAGAAAGAATTATTTTCAAAAACAATTTATGGTGAAAATCAAAGGAATACATGAGAGTAAATTATGTTTACTTTAAAAAAAAAATTATGCTTTTCTACAGAAAAATGAATGAATATAAATCTGATAGGAGGAAACAATATTACATTAAATTAAAATAGAATATTAGGAAAAGAGAATAATATTGGGCCCAAGGAAGGAACAAGGCATTTAACTGCTTGCCTGATTATCCCGAGTTATCTCGGGCTAGTATGAGTTGCGGGTAATTATTATCCCGAGAAAACTCGGGTGAAACTAAATGATTTTACACCTGTAAAAACTTAAACATTCAACTTGAAACCTTCATATTTTGTTTGTTTCATTGCCTTGCATTAAAAAATCAAATTAAAAAAATGCGATTTTTTTTGCAATTTTTTCCAAAAACAAATTTGTAAGGGAAGCGGTTTTTGGTAAGTTTTAATTTTGAACTATACAGACTTTCTAAGCAGCTACAAAAAACATGTATCAAATTCTGATTTCTAGGCCATAGAAGCTCACGAGTGTAGTGTGCTGTAGTTAGGGCAAGTTTGTATGCTCGAATTTAAAAGCAGTTTTGAACAAGTACACAATGAAGAAAAAAAAGCTTCTAAGCTCAAGACTTGATTTTTTAAAAGTTTAAAATGCCCCAAAGCCACAAATATATGTTTGCTTAAGTTCAGCCTTGCAATCTATTTGCTATAATTATTAGCAAAAATTAATTTTATATAATAACTTATTTTCATTGTTTCTGTCAACAATTAAAAAGAGGAAGCAATTGGCAGGCATTATAACGGAAAAAGTAATTAACTAAATAGTTTTTAACAACACATTAACTAAACTAAGAATAAGAAGTCCCAGTAAAAAATCAGGGTGTACTCACGTATCCCCTGAGTCATGAGGGGGGGGGCACATTAGGTGCGTATCACTCACGCAAGGGCGTGAGTGATACTTTTCTTTTTTTGCCAAGGCAGAAATTAATCGAGCGTCAACATGCTCCTATCCTAGTTTTATCAACGATTTGAAAAGTTAAGTTAAATTAAACCATTTCCAATGATAATAAATTAAACATCATTACATGAAATAATGATTAAACTTATTTATGACTTTCAAAAACAGAAATACAATGAACTTTAACATACCACCAACTTCACACTTTGACAGTGAATAACATCCACAGAAGAAATGATATCATATAAAACTACGGTGACCTTCTTGCATTGATCTGGAAAAAAAAAAGAAAAGGCAAAGTATTAATTCCAACACAATTCTGTTTGCTGTTTCTTTGATAAATAATTTCACACATAATTTTTGTTGAAGAGCTTTTTAAATAATATTACATACAATAATTTTCATGTAAGTTTTTAAAAAGAAAATTTATAAATTCTAAGATGACAAAAGAAATTATAAGCATGTCTAATTTGCATGAAGTTTTTTTTAAGAGCAATTCAGAAATTTTAAGCTGACAAAAGAATGCAAAGCTAGAACAATTTATAATATTTAAATTTTCATATTTTAGCTAATGCTCCATGAACAAAACGTAAAATATGACTAAAAGTAACCCTACTAGGCATAACACTCAACATTCAAATCAAAATATGACAGAAACGGATAAATGGAAGCATTAAACACAAAATAAAATTACATCAGTAGATAAAAATTCAAACAAAGACTGTTATAAAAAAAATCAAATGACATAATCGTACGCAAAATAAACTAACAAAGAAATAATCAGCATCTAAAATATTGCAGTATTTTTTATGAAACGCTTTTTTTGCATTATAATATTTTACAATTAAGTATAACTATATTATCTGCTTGCTTAATACAAATATAATTATATATTAAAACACCAAAATTAATGAATTATTTGAATGCAATGAGCTACGTAAAAAATTGTAAAGAAAAGTAAGAGCAAGTGAATCCAAAAAAATTACTAAATATTATTAGCTAGTAGTGTTGCATAAGTAGTATACAACTATAAGTTCAAGTACATTCCCAATAAAAAGAGAAAATTTATCACAAAATACTTCAATAAAATTATCAAATTTCAAATTGCAGAAATATTGAATGCAGGATTGGGGGGGGGGGGGGCTTACAATGAACCTCTTTATCAATTCAAAAAGGTTTTAAGCTTCTATACATATAGCAGCAGTTGCAAAACATGTACAATACAACTAGAGCCTCATTTAATCAAGGCAGGTTTCCCTTCTTTATATGGAAAATAAAAAATAACAGTTTAAGGTCACTGGAGACAGTTATTTAAAGGGTAGACACCAAATCACAAGTGCATATCTATCATTTTAATTTTTCCAAACACAATAGTAAATTTCTGGAAAAATAAATAGCTCCAGTATTTTTTTAATGTTATTAAATTCACAAGTGATCAAATTTGCAAATAAAATATAGTATCATTAAGCAGCTATGTTCATTTTTCGACATGTGTTTTTTTTTACATTAAAGAGCAAAAGATATAGTTAATTTTACTATCAATAACACAATTAATACTTAAGTTTACTATATTTTTTAAAACAAACATGCATTGCATTTTCTGACTTGTGTAACATTTATTCAATAAATTTATTATTTATATCAAGAGTAGGGTTGCAATGATGAGCAAATTGGCCAATTACCGATTAATTGGGCTAGCTGTAACACATAACATAATTAACACATTAATTATGCTCAGTCAGGGGTGATTGTGAGTTCGTAAAAAATACATGAAAGTTTTAAAGAGAAAATGCGTGTGGGGGGGGGTGTTTTTTTAAACTAAAGTCCCTATTTCTTAAGCACACCTAATTTTATAATTATACACATATAATAATTAATGCAGTAAAAAGCGTCAAAATTAATAAAATTTCGATTTTCATGTCCGATGCAAATCGATTGCATTTTTTTAAATGAAGGTATCAAAATCAAAAAAAGATGCAAATGAAATAATTTATTAAAGTAAAAAAACAATTATAATGGCATCGTAACATTTTTATTCGATGAACATTAATAATTATTGGTATAATCATCGAAAATTCGAAAAAGCAAAAAAAGTTCTGGAGGTTTGAAGATAAAAGCATGATTAAAAATATTTTATTTTTGGTATTTTCGAACATGAAAATACCAAAATCGATCATGAAAATACCGGAAATCCGTTAAATACTGGAACACAATCACCCCTGTGCTAACTAGGCATGAAAGTTGAAAAAAAAAAAGAAAAAAATAGGGGGAGGCTGTGGTGAGAACTCTAATTTGGGAGTGCTTTTAATTTAAATTTATATTTCAGTTAATTCAAGACTTTTATTCTTTCTGAAAATTAAAGGCTCCCTAAAAGTACTATGCTAAGGAGAAAAGTATCGACTCATAAAAAATGTTGCAACATTATCCGTATGTGTTTGCTTATGGGGCATTTCACGGTATTTGTGACATAAGGGTGTCCGTAACAAAACTTTTTAAAAGCTTAAAATTTTTATATATATTGAAAAAGTACATTCTGAAGTATATGAATATTATATTGTTTTCATAGTTCACTTTATATTATGTTTGTAATTGCACTCAGAACATTGAAAATGCAATTTTCACTGTTACGGACTCTACATTGAATTTTTTTTAAATCTGACTTAAATCGATTTTTCAGCCAAAACTGGTACTTGAGACAGATAAAGTAAAGGCTCACCTCTAATGCAGCTAACAATTTGAATCAAAAAGTGCGTTCTGTAAAAAATTATGGATTGTGAAAATGATGACTGTAGAGTCCGTAACAATAATTGGAATAACAGTTTAGTTTTTAAAGAAAAATTTAATGTCGAGTCCGTAACAGTGAAAATTGCATTTTCAATGTTCTGAGTGCAATTACAAACATAATATAAAGTGAACTATGAAAACAATATGATATTCATATACTTTAGAATGTACTTTTTCAATATATATAAAAATTTTAAACTTTTTAAAAGTTTTGTTACGGACACCCCACTTCACAAATACTGTGAAATGACCCTTATACAAAATAGGAAAATAAATTTATTAGATTTATATAAACTGTGAGGAATATCTTTTTACTATTCACTATTTAATTTGTTAGATTTGTTGTAACTCACATACTTTAGTTCTACATGTTATACTTAAGTTGTAGAAAATTATTTATTTCTTATTTATAAATTTATTCCCTGTAGTTTCTTGTTCAGGGCAAATTTAAAGCAAATTAATTTTAAACATTTTTTTTTTTTTGCCGATTGATTGGCAAAACTTGACTGATTATAAACAAAATAAAATATCCATGTTTCCGCATTTCAATTTAAAAATTCGGGAATTAAATTATTCCCAATAGTGTCATATGAATATGTATCAAAAAAAGATAGCAGAAAATTACATGGTATTTACAATTAATAAAATTATCCATCATAGTTTTTTAGCAAAGAAATACTTTAAAAAATAAGATTCAAAAAATACTTTTTCCCCCAATTAATCCGCAAAGTGGGGAATTATGGCTCATTAATCGGAACTGATGATTAATCAGTGAATCCCTAATCAAGAGTAAACTAATTAAAAACATAGGGTTTAGTAGTCATTTTGCAAATACAAACAGGTTTAAATCTTTAGATAAGCTTATGTGGTCTCTAAACAGTCATTTTAACAGCTGTTTTATCTGCACTTTTCGATAAACTGAAGGAAATTTGGTTTAAATCACATTGGTTTATCAAGGTTTTAATTATGTATGTGCAATGTTTTTGCAACTTGCATTTTTATAGCGGTAGTCCCCTTTGTTTGTCTACACGTAATCCCCTTTGTTTGTCTACACAAAATTGACTTTGCACATTATAGAGGTATAGTTAGAAAAACTTTTCAAGAAAGTAACTGGTACAGGAATAATTGGTAACTCAGATCTCATGCATTTGCAAACGTCCCCCATCAGTTGAACCAGTTATAATTTAAAAAATACATAAATAAATAAAAATTGAACATTTTAATGTTGTCTCCTGAGTTTAGACACAGTGTTTGAAAAGATTTCAAGGAAAAAACTTACCAATGGTGATTGCGTTCATTTTATTTTTTATTTCACATCCACAATCCACATTTTTGAACATAGCAAGGGAATTGGCCATATCTTGATCACTGATGACCAATGAGTAATTATTTTTGTGATGTTCCTGGAGAACAAATAAAATACTCAAAAAGATACCAATGAAACAAACTTTAGGGCATGGCAAAATACTTGTCATACTATGAGGAAACAAGTCCATGCAGCAAAAGAAAAAGTGTGATAAATAATATCCTATTTCACAAAAATATATTAATTAAACACACATTAATTACACATTAAACAAGTTTCTTCCAGTGAAAGGCTGTAAACAGTTTTCCAGCAGATACATGATCAAGGAGAGCGTTTTGTATCTGGAAATGTCCCTTATTCGTGGAGGAGTGCTTGCCAACATACAATACAAATGCGACAACCAGTAACGGGCTCTGGGCCCAACAGGGCTGGTCCTAGTCAAATTATAGACCCCAATGAAGATCAATGGCCCTCTTAAAACTATCTACTCCCTTGCTCGTTACCGCCTCTTCCGGTAAACCATTCCAAGTTCCCACTACTCTGCTAAAATAGTAATTTTTCCGAATTTCCAGGTTAGCCTGAGATTTAAACAGCTCATAACAATGACCCCTTGTCCTGCTTTCCGTACAAAAATTTAACCCTATAACATCTTTCATTTTGATAAATTTAAACAACTGAATCATGTCCCCTCTGGTTCTCCTTTGCTCAAGACTATACATGTTAAGCGTTCTAAGTCTGGAATCATAGTCTAAATTAGAAAATCCATTCACTAACTAACCTTGTAGCCCTCACAGGACTTAACACAACAAAAGGTGAACAAGCACTTAATATTTTGCACTAATTTTTGTGAATAACACATTACTTGAAAAATGTGTCTATAAGGTTTGCTGTTCTTACATTTTCCCTAGAATCTATCTCAATATAAATGCTGAAGCACAAAATTGCAGTAGAATTTACACTGAAAAAGAGATTTTAAGAATGGACTTTTCAAATTGCTTTTTTTGAAACATAAAAAAAGTAAATTGTTTAATTTACTTTTAAAGGGCCTTAATATTAGAAACATTAAATAAAATTGAAAAACTTTATCGATAATAAATGCAAAAACAGCTGATGAAGTACAGTATAACTTCGATTTAACGGTACCCGATTTAACGATTTCCTCAATTTAACGATACACTTCACTGGTCCCGATTCATGTGCCTTGAATTTAATGTTAAAACTTCATCAATTTAACGATAGCTTTCCTCGATTTAACGATGATACTTTAAAAAAAGGGGTGGGGGGGAGTCTGTGGTGAGAACTCCAATTTATTTTTTCTTTTTATTTTTTCTCTTTGAACACTTTTCATTTTAAATTTTTTCATAATTAGAAGCAATTTAATTCAAGACTTTTATTCTTTGCGAAAATTAGAGGTTATCTAAAAGCACCATGCTAAAGAGAAAACTATCACCACATGAAAAATGTTGCAACATTGTCAATGTGTATATTCAAAGTAGGAAAATCAATTTATTAAAAACTTTATATCAACTGTGAGGGTTATTATTAAAGTTATTAAAACTATTCATCATAGTTCTCAGTGAAGGTGTACTTTAAAGAATAATATTGAAAAAGTATTTTTCAGACGATTAATCGGCCCAATTTTGCTGATTATTAATAATCGGCTAAGTGGCCGATTGTGATCGGTGCATTTCTACTTGTATTCTTGGGTCCCCTTTGGGGCCAACATATTATTGGAGCTCCTCATAGTTACTACATTATCAATATTTAAATCAGTGAAATGTATTGGATAGTCCTCTTGTTCGAAAACCATTACACTTAGTTACTTTTTTGAAACAACATACACAAACGAACTATGAAACATCATCATTCAAATGCAATTTTTGAAAACTATTTGTACTGCAAAAGGAACATTTACCACACGCCATCTTTTCCCATCCAACTGAAAGACTGGTTGTGGCGCTTTAACAGCTGGAGCAGCTGGCGCTTCCTTTTTATGAGCATGCTGAGCACTTCCTGCAACAGGAACGTCTGGGCGGGGAGCACTTTTATCTACTTTTTTCAGCACTGAGGGGGAACATAAAAAAATATTTCAGAAAAAAAGTTCAGAAACACGGAAAAAAAAACATTAGCATTGAAATCATTTTAAAGGGCATGCTACAAAACTAGTGCTAACTGTAAAGAAACATACAATGTTAAAGAAGCACAAATACGCAGATACTACAGACACGTGTTTCGGCGTTACAAGGAACGCCTTTTTCAATGCAAAAAAATTGTGAGCTTAAAAAGGCATTTAACAATTTCCACTCTTATATATAATTTTTGAATGAAATAAAGTAGCTACTGTCAAACCACCTATGAGATAGAAAGGTGAACATCCCGAGTCCCCCCCCCCCCATTTTTAATTTTGTTTTACATTGTTTCTTCAATGTTGTATCTTTCTTTACATTTGTTGCACAAAGGTATTTCTATACTTAGTGCTGACTGTGTTTTAAGAAAATCAAACTGTTTAACTGCATATTATATGCAGTTAAACAGTCTCATTAAAAGTTAATATAATAATATTTGGATGGATATCATAATGAAATTATATAATTGATAACAGTAGCACAAAGGGGGTAAAAGATTACCCCAATAATTTAAACCAAAGGGGGTAAAAGACCTCCATTGGAACATTCGAATACAACCAAAAGAGTAGGTGTACAACTAGACCCCACTCAAAGCCTACATACAAAATTAGAATCTTCTACATGTTACCGTTTTTGAGTTATGCAAGATATATATACATACATACAGACTTCACGAGAAAACTCATGATAAAAAACTCGGGGATTTTTGATATTTCGGCTGTTTATATGCCTATGTGCTGATGGGTCAAAAAATCACTCAACATTCATTAAGGAGTGAACTTAGTAGTAAAAGCATATTAATTCTGAAAAGCAATTGAATGCATACAGAAATGTACATTTTGAAAGATTAAGCAAATCCTTATCAGAAGAAAAATGTTTTTCTCTTTGCTTATTTTGTTATCATTATTGTTTAATATTAATGTTTTACTATTAACTGTATTTGTAGTTACAGTAAATTTACATTTAAATATATAAGTGTTGAAGTTTAGTGTTTTTTTTTTTTTTACTGTTTAATCAATGAATTACAAATGGAAGTTTCGTTTAAAATAAAAGTAATCATAAAGTAAGTGATTTTAAGTACAAACATGTTTAGTAGGGTGGAGCGAAAAAAATGAATTTTTGATTTTCGTAAACGGGTACCTTATATTTACTGTGAATGAGGATAAGTAACAATTCTGTAAAATATTTCACGACGTCATCTTTAGTCTGCACATTTGGCCTACAGTTTTGAAATTTTTGATTTTTTTTTTGATTTTTCAAATTTTTTAAAAAAATATTGCAAATGATAAAACTAGTGACGGGTGGTTATTAAATGGAAGAAAAAGGTTTGAAATATACAAAGAATTTTTTAAAACCATTTTAGATTATTATTTCAGTTCGTGCATTGCGCTCAAAGTTCATAAAATTTCCCAAAATTTCTGATATTTTTGACATTTTTTAACTCAGTATTTTCTCTCAATATTCACTTGAAGTGTCTTCAAACTTGTTTTTATTCATTTTGTTATTACTTTGAACCCTGCAACTCTTCGCTAGCTCATGTGGAACTACCCAGGACTCACCACGAGGAGGTGACCGCACTTCTAGTCCTACACGTGAACCCTTCCTTCCAACCAATGCAAGCACGTATTTACATTTCTTAGATACGTCTTTCACAGTTAAATTGTTCCTTTGTGTCGTAAATTGATCAAATATTTCTGTCAGATATCCTCGTTTTTACTAAACTTTTTCTTTTCCTGTGATTACATACCAATTTTGAAGAGCTTGTGACCTATTCGACAGCTCTTTCAACTGATTGAGTCTTGAATGGCAGTTTAAAAAGAGCGCATTCAGAAATCATATTTAAATTCTCAGCTTCCATAATCTTTGTAAATATTGTGTTGTTAAATTACCTGTAAAAGGTAGCTTTGTAATTTCCACATCATGGCAAGAAATCATATCGATGTATACTGACTTTTGATTTATGTATGTAATGTATGAAAATAGATTTTTGTCTATTTTTTGGGATCTGAAGCGTTCTCACTTGTTTGCTTGTTTGTTTTCTAGATTGAGCGTTTATAATACGATTTAAAACAAGTTTCTTTATATGCTCTCTCTTATGAACTAACCAGATTATTTCCCGGCGTTGCCCGGGTGCTTATTAATACAACATAGCTCTAAAAAATATTTGAATGAATTCTATCCACATGGGAATATAAAAACTTATTTCATGCTAAAAAGAAATAGTTGAGCCTTAAATGGATAATTCATTGTTGATCGTAATCTTTGTAGGAAAATACTCCTATTTAA
Source organism: Uloborus plumipes (assembly GCA_038373865.1). Classification (NCBI taxonomy): domain Eukaryota; kingdom Metazoa; phylum Arthropoda; class Arachnida; order Araneae; family Uloboridae; genus Uloborus; species Uloborus plumipes. The sequence continues at coordinate 90,760 of JAXGGA010003780.1, forward strand.
ATGTGTTACATTTTATCAATTTGTGTGCTTAAAGTCTTATCTCTATTACTCTATCTATTCAAAATTATAAGAAAATGGCCATTTTGAGACAAAAGATTTGAATTTTGGGCTTTTTGGATTTTTTTTAAATTTCAAAACCCCTGCCTATGTGAATTCTAATGCATCAGGGAACCTCTGTGCCAAGTTTGTTGAAAATCCGACGAAAACTGGATTTGTATAAGGAACAAACATACATACATTTGATAACAGCATATTTCTTGGGTGCAAAGTATACATTGTTTTGAATAGATGTGAATACAATTTTCTGCTTTTTCCCGGAGAGATAATCTTTAAAATCTCACACGAATTCATAGCTAAATTAGTAACGTCTGTACTTCATCCTAAAAGAGCAAGGACACTTTTACCCGCGAAAGTTATGAACTCTTTTAAAAATTATAGTCTAAAGATTGTTTGCTGTAGTCAACATCTGACTAGGGAAAGCTTTCTTGGACTTCTGTTTCACATTTTTTTGGATATTTTCCCAGTCAAAACTACCTTGCTCATCTCATGAAGTTACTGTTGCTCAGTACTTGAACCATTTTTATTGTCAAAATCAATCTGATCAATGACAAATTCTATAGGTTCATATTGAACTGATTTGAAAGTATAACATGTTTAGCTTCGTCTAACAGGCCCAAAAATCACTTTGGTCCACTGGTAGGTTCATCTAGCTTTTGCAAAAAATGCAGGAAATTAAGTTCATTCAAATGTATTTGGCAAATGTTCCATTACAGAGGTCTACCAAGTTTTTCTTCCAGTTTCCGTATTACACCTTTATTTTCCTGTCTTTGTAGTGCATTCATCAAAACCAATACAAACAATTTCCTACTCAAAGAAATAATTTATTGTTTCTGACTTGTCTAAGAAATATAAATGTGTGCTCTCATCGGTTGGAAGCAAGGGGAGCGCAAGTGGCACCCAAAGTGCGGCCACTTCCTCGTGGTGAGTCCTGGGTAATTTCAATGAGCAAGCATAGAGTTGAGTAGTTCAAAGAAACAACAAAATGATTAAGAAAATGTTTTGAAGGCACTTTTAGTAAATATTGAGAGGAAATATTGAATTATAAAATTTCTGATAATATTGAAAATATCAGAAATTTCTGAAAATTTGATGAACTTTGGGCCTAATGCGCAGACTGAAATTATAATCTGAAATGAATTTTAAAAATTTCTTGCATATTTTAAACCTTTTTCTTCCATTTAATAACCACCCATCACTAGTTTTATCATTTGCAATATTTTTTAAAAAAATTTGAAAAATCTAAAATTTTAAAACTTTAGGCCAAGTGCGCAGACTAAAGATGACGTCGCAAAAGTGAAATATTTTGCAGAATTGTTACTTATCCTCATTCACAGTAAATGAAAGGTACCCGTTTACGAAAATCAAAAATTCATTTTTTTCACTCCACCCTAATGTTTAGTATTAAATTTAAAGCAGACCAGTACATGTTCATATTGACTGGTCTGAGAGACCAGTAGGCTTTTTACTAATTTCTAACCCTGACTAATAAAAAAGCTTGAAAGAGTGGATTTCTTTCTTTCTGTCTGCCTGTTATGCGCATAGGGCCGAGGCTTTTCCGTCGATTTTTATAAAACGTGGCCAAAATTAGTTTGTTGCATGGAAAAGAGCACCTTGAAGCGTTTTTTCCAAAATTCGATTTTTTTTTTATATTAATTCTGATGGAAAGCTCATTTTTCACATAAATCTGATAAAATAGGGAAGAATTATTTTACATACGTTTTTAAATTTTTTGCCATTTGAAAGCTTGGAATTTTCTGCTTAAAAGGATGTTTGTTCGAAGTTTCTATAAGCATTTTGAGAGCTGTAATAATTGTTTTAAAAATCCCGGAATTACCTCTAGCAATCCAAACGATTCTAAATGAATAAGCTTGAGGAAAAACAGGAAAAGGTTAAGACGGAATTGAACTTATTTTCTCAGAGGAAATTAACTTTTGTTTTGTTTCCACGATCATGTTTTTTAGCTCCTTTATTTGTTTCGTTTTTTATTTTTTACATTAAAAAAAATTATTTTGTTTTACATTGTTCCAAGTCTTGTCAAAATTGAGTTATATTGAAATATTTTCACTTTTAAATGAAAACCATCTGCTTTTATTTTCTTACTTTTAACGAATAAAATTGCTTAATTTATGCAGCTGTTTGCTGTACATTTCAATGGAACTTATGACATGTTTTGGCTGCGGTGTGGGATGGAAAATTTACAAGTGTTCTGTTCACATAGCTTCTTTTTTTTAGCTTTATGGCACCAGCACAGCCGTGCTGGTACATTTCATTTCACCCTCCAGGGTCCCCCGTACCTACCAGCTTAGTGGTTTAACCGGGATAGGGCCCTGAAGAGCGCTCTGTTCTTAATTTTGAACCAGAACCTAGGGTCGAGCAAACCATAGGCCCTAGCACCCCCAGAGGTATCGTTTCACTTCCGTGCTGGTACAAGTAGTTTAAAAACAATTTAAAGTATAGTTTAAAAAAACTAAAAAATATGCTTTTAAACAATATTTCATGAGAATCTAAGTGACTTCCCTCTGATTTTCCAAACTATTCAATATCCGCTCTCTTTCTAAGTTTACATGAACTTATAATACATCAACATGTAATATATTTTAGCCTGTACTATTAAATATATTGCTTTTATATTTTCAAAGAACTTGAATTTTTTATTCAGTCACATGCAAACAACTGAAACACTGATAATACATCAACATGTAATATAGTTTAGCCTTTAGCATTAATAATAGTGTTAAATATATCACTTTTATATTTGTAAAGAACATGAATTTTATCTTTTATTCATACTTACATACATACCCACACGTGAAACTAATAAAAGCGTATTAATAAAATAGGCCTATTCATGAGTACATGCTAACAAAAACATGCTACTGCTAATATAGCAATCCGAAACAGGCCCGTCATTTAGGGGGGGGGGGCTCAATTGCCCCCCCCCCATGACTTTGGGAAATCAATGTTCTTACATATAAGTGGGTGTGGTTTTTGTTGTTCTCTGGTGAAATTGTATTGTGTTTTTACCCTTTGCCCCCCCCCCCGGAGAAATTTGAAATGACGTCCCTGATCTGAAAATACATAACCACAGTCGAAACAATTACAGTAAAGGAAACTTACTCTTCACTATGTCCACACCTTTACGAATGTCTTGCATGAGAGCCAGGCGCTCGTTGTCAGCATCACTTTGGTCGCCACCACCAGCAAACAAAGATGCAGGGGGTGGAGGAGGAGGAGGGGGTGCAGCCATGTTCATGCCTCCAGACTTCTAAATAAATGAATATGGGTTAATTGAAAATGAAACAAAAATCAGAAATAGTGAATAAGGGAAAAAAGAGCAAATTTATTGCAAGCAAGATTAATGTATTGTATTCTGTTATTTTTGAATAGGCGGATCAAGTTTAGAAATTTTGCGTCGTCTCCATGGAAACCGCACGAAAGAAAACAGCTCCACTCTTTTTTTTATGCACTGCTGTTGCTGCATTTCAGTAATTTTATGTTTATCAAATTAGGTTTACGCTTACATTTATATCATCACATCTCAGTTATTTCTAAACATTTTCTAACGAATCTAGTGCTAAATAGTTTGTTTCAGCAAGACCTGCTATCATGAGTAACCATTGTATAAATACTTCAAAAAGTATTTTATTAACGTAGATTGAATAATAGTTAGATCAAAATAATTTTTACGATTTCTTCATTTAAGATCTCGAACATTTTAGCTGAATTTTCTTAATTTCTACCTCCTACAAGGGAAATTTATGTTTTTGGCAGCATGCCAAAATAGAGTAGATAGATCACCAATAATTGCATTTCATCCTTGAGGTTTCAATCTTGCTGCATCCTTAAAACGTTTCCATTATTTTGAAAGTTGGAAGTAATTTCAATCTCCTCTTCTTTAAAAAAACTTATTTTATGCTTTATTTTAACAATAAATGAAAAGATGTATATTTTTCTAAACATGATGCAACATTAATTTTTAGATCCCGGAAAGAAAGAAAAAGTAAAAAGAGTGGAAAATTGCGGATCCGCGGAGGATTTTCATCCCTGAAAAGAGCCGTGACGTTACAGACAATGTAAGTCAAATATAAGTCAAGCCTACTTGTGCATAAAACTTTCAATGCCATGGACGAAATTTTGCATTCATTAAAGTGGCTACTTCAATTAACTGGAACACACTGTATTTAAGTGAAAATCAGTCGGCAAACAACTACCGCATATACTCGCGTATAAGTCGAGAAATTTAGTCCAAAAAATGAAGTTGAAAGTTAGGGGGTCGACTTATACGCGGGCAGAATTTCCGAAAATTTTCCCCAAACAACTTTTGGGAAAAAAACACCCAAAAACGAGAAGATTTTTCAGATTCAGTACAACTATTTTAAACAGATGCTAAAGAAGTAAATACTCATACATATTACTGTATTTTTTGCATGGTTTGATTGAGAAATAAAGAATAAATAATTACAATAAACGACCGACGGCGTGAAAAGTGTGGGAATTGCCGTATTTGCGAATTTTCCGATTTATGGTGTTTATCTTTTAGAAACAGAGTGTAATACGGCTACATTTCAAAATTTTATTGATAATAATGCAAAATAAAAGCAACAGATAGCAAAAATTGTAACCGCAAAATCAAAATCTTACAAAAACCGCGATCGTAAAAACGAACATTTACAAAAATCGCGATCACAAAAATAAACCCTTTGTGTGAAAAAGAGTAACAATCGTACTATTTTCAACACAAAAATGTTCACTGCATCTCATTTTCCTTCTTTTTAAAACGTTTATATTCAAAAATCGCGGTAAAACGTTCCCGGATCGGTCCCGATTTACAAAAATCGCGATTGCAAAAAAGAACCCTTTTTGTGAAAAAGAATAACAATTGTGCTGTTTTTAACACAAGAATGATCAGTGAATTTCATTTTCTTTCTTTTCAAAACATTTATATGTAAAAATCGCGGCAAAACATTCCTGATCGTTTCAGACGGGCGACGCCCCCCCCCCCCCCGAAACCCGAAATGTTCTCTTTTTTTTTTTAAATTTCAAATGGCAAAAAAAAAAGTTTTTTTTTCTTTTAACTATTAAACGAGTGAAAATTTAAAGAAGTACAAAAAAAAAAAAAGACAATTAAATTCTCATTAGCTGCAAAACATACTTGAAAACAAGACTCATTAGCACTTCCAGCTCTCGTTCCCAGATCAATTCAGGCTTAAGGCAAGCTACTTTGATCGGCGCCCCCCCCTCCCCCATAAAACTTATAAAACTTACACCACTCAGATTTTTACCCCCTAATCACCGAGCCCCTAGTTTCTGACTAGGCTGAGATTGCTTCTCACCGCCCTGATTCAATTAAGAGGGTACTTTGTTGGTCCCCATTTATAAGCATTTGTAACCCTCGAGGGATTTTAATAGCTAAACATGTCTTCAATGAACAAGACCACACAAAAACGGATACGTTCACAGACCTTTTGCTTTGTTGGACGCTCACGAATCTTAGACAAAGTTACTTTTAAAAATTCCATTTACAAACGGAATTACAAACTAAAAACCTTGAAAACTTTGTTAAATGTAGCTGTAAACCTTGAATTTTAAAGTTTCTAACACATATGGGGGGGGGGGAGGTGGGCATCAAGTTGCGCGAAACTCAGCTCCTTGATTAAAAAAATATTTTACGTAATGCAAAAATCATGTTCCAGATTTTTTAGATACCTAATTCAGTATTTTAGAAATTACTTCGTAATTGATTCCGTTATTAATATGTTAAATACGAGAAAAAATATTACCCTACCTGTATTTTTTTTCGTTTTCTAAAGTACTAGTGATTGAAAAAGAAATTGTCGTTATAAGTTAATCGTTATAAGTTCCAAAATTGAAATACCAGAAAATGCATTTATAAGCCATGTTTGAGAAAAAATAGACAAGAACTGGGTTTGAGACATCCCCCATCCCCTTCCCCATGATGTATGTTTTAAAATTTCGTTAATACTTTTATATTTATTTGTTAAATATTTACTTGCTTATTTTTTGGTTATTTTTACTGTAATAAATTTATTTTTTGCATGTTAGTGCAAACTGAGTTTTCCTCCGGGGGGGGGGGGGGGCAGTTGACTTTCTCCGGGAGGGGCAGTGCCCCCCCCCACGGAGAGATGCCTGAAAGAAACACTGGTTTTAACTATGGTTTATGATGGTATTATTTTACCTGCAGTTTCATGAGTACTATATCGAAAATTGGTTGACATGGGTGAAACCAACGTGTCCGGTGGACAAGAAAAGTGTAGTTCGCTTCAAATATCTTGATGAAATTGCTGAAGAAAAGTAAGTATTATTCCTTTTTTTAGGGGCCACGTGGGCCTAGAGGTAGAGTACTCTCCTCGAAAGCAAGTGGTCGCGGGTTCGAATCTCGCCTTGCCCATGGATGTTATTTCATCCTCTCTGTGTCGTAAACTCTGTCCTGTGTTTGTCAGGAGGCAAAGCGCGTAG